>CM023481.1:171027121-171314161 GCA_013339685.2 Hyalomma asiaticum | reverse complement strand
GCTCATATCGCTTTTTGCATTGTGTTAATGTTTCTAATTAAGAGGCAGTACACTATTGAGACTATGTTGAATGTTAATGTTGGCACCATGACAATATTTAATTGCAGCACCATTTCTATTATTTCTATAAATGAAAAGAGACGTTCGTAGGTGACTTCGTAGCTTTCGTAGGTAAATACGTATGTACACCATCCAGACGCAGCCGTAGTCTCATACATCCTGCGCCGCTCAGCTGAGCTCACGAGGCGCGCTTACCCGCGAGGCGATTCGGAGCCGCGTCGTCCGCTCCTTGTCTAGGGACCTTCGCGGCAGGTTGTGGGACGGCACCGCACCTGGTGTAAGTGGCCTATGCTTATAGCCTGCGTGCAATAAACGGCTTAAGTATTGGCGAGGCGCTTAAACACGGTCACAAACTTACCGAAGAGTGGCGCGTACGGTGGGTAGCAGAAGTCACTGTCCGCGAAGTGTTTTGCTGCACACGGTCGATGAAGGCGTGGGGCCGCTTTCCCATTCTGAGCTTGACCATCCACTTCTTCTTCAGCTTTGGGTCCTTAGGATAGTTGTGAAAGCTAACGCCTCTTTCACGAGCGGACGAAGTACACTGAGGCACAGAGCAGTACTTCACCATTGCGCAGCACTCGCCGCGGAGACAAGCGGCCGCAGTTCTAAAAACAAAGAGCCGTAGTTCTAAGTGAACGTTAAAAAGCAGACCCACGGTTGTTCGAACAGCGTCAGTAGCCACCATACGCGAGATAACCAACTGAACTGCTTTTTTGTTGACATTTACCGCAACGGTGGCTTCAACACGGCGCTAGGCCTACGTAGCAGACGAAAGCGCGCGAATCCCCGCTCTGACGTCATACAGGCGCCGTTCGCAGCGCCGCCATCGGTCGCACACCAGGCGAATACTATAGACCTATTCCACCCGGCCTACGTCACGAAGATGCGGTGGCGCTGTCGTCGGGAGTTTTGGTTTCGCATGGTAGGCATCCGCCGGCGCGCCTACCGTAGCAGCCGCTGCGTTTTCGCTGGTGCGGGCGCTTCTCACCGCCGTGAAATGAAGAAAAAAGTGTTCACCGATGACCTGCGCCGTGGGTTGGTTGCTCAGCAACGCACAAGATATGTGCGATAGGTTTTTATCGGTTTCCTGCTTATGTTTATCTTAAGAAAAGGGAAGAACCTGTAATGCCCGCTGTTTGGCGCATCGGTTATGCGCCAAACATTTTCGTCACGACTAAGCATATGTGTAACTATTTAGCGTTAGAGCGGCTTGTTTCATCTGAGAGAAATAGCATTGTCAAAAGTTTATCAAATGTAATGCTCGACACCAAGTTTCTTGGCATAAGCAAAGTGCGGACACAGAGCGATATACCGCAAAGCGCGCACGACATTAGCTTAGCTCGATGTGCAGAAGTAATCGCGGTCGCCGTGTATTATTGACGTGGGGAAGTTACAGATACGTCATACGAATTTCATTCACTCAAGTGAAACAAATATATAAGAGCTTAATTCACGTAGCCGTGAGCGAAACACCGATTACAGCGATGCTTTTGCAAATCGCTTGCGGCTGCGATAGCATATACACGAGAAGTGTCTTTGGCAATGCTGTAGTGGTTAAGATGCGCTTTAATTCTTTTTCGATTGTCAGACTGCTCGAATGAACTACACGCTTGAAATTTGCCGCGTCGTTACAGGAGTTCACGCCTTCGCGATTGGAACTGAGCGTATGGGCAGAGCCGCAAGTCGCGGTTATGCGCCTTGCTGGCGGTTATTTGAGAGCCTTGTCCTTGGCACATTATTGCTTTTTTGTGTGTGTGCGTTATCACAGCCGTATTTACATAGGTTATAGCGTCACCAATATCGCATGCTTGGGTACCTATGCCGTTACATTTGTTTTTTTGCGCAGGATTTTGTGTAGGGATTAGAGGCTTTAGTCCGAAACAGTATTTTAGCTGAGGCATCTTCAAGTCGTATTTAAACAAGTCTCGCTGTGCAAGTGGGTTCATCGCGTGGGACGTCAGAGCGGGGACTCCGATTTCAACCGCGCTGCAGCAGCCGCTGCTCCTGTACGCGTATCGTCTGCTTCACGTGAGAACTTTGTCGAACGAACAGCCTCGCGACGGTCAACTAACGCCTGCAACGATTGTTTTCGAGTGTAATCTTGAACTTGTTTTAGTTGCGGCCCAATCGACAGGGCCAAGAAATCCCCCGGATGGCCGACGAGTGCGCCGATGCCACCGACCGCATTGCTCGTAAGAAAGTGAAACTATGTGTGAGTGTTCGCGCTCGTTATCTTGTTTCCGCCGTACGATACTAATTAGTTTGGGTGTTTCTTTCGATATTACAGAAGGTGCCGTTCTCGAGCATCTACAAGTATGTAGTTAAAGCTTGCGAAACGTCGCGGTGTCTTATCGAGGGCGAGGCGGTGTACGACGCAGGCCACGTTGTTGAATGCGCGGTCGAGGCCGTCAACGGAGGTCGCATCACCGTCGCCGCTCTCGTCCTCCAAACAAGTGGACTCACCAACCCAACGCACAACGTCTCTGTCGTGATCGACAGCAGTGAAGTGGCCAATGCTCGCTGCTCGTGCAAAGCAGTGTGAGGCAATGTCAACGTGTAACATAACATAGAATTTATGTTCACTGCTGGTCTGCAGTTGGTGTCGAGCTCATATCGCTTTTTGCATTGTGTTAATGTTTCTAAATTAAGAGGCAAGTACACTATTGAGACTAGTTTGAATGTTTAATGTTGGCACCATGAAATATTTAATTGCAGCACCATTTCTATTATTTCTATAAATGAAAAGAGACTTCGTAGGTGACTTCGTAGCTTCGTAGGTAAAATACGTATGTACACCATCCAGACGCAGCCGTAGTCTCATACATCCTGCGCCGCTCAGCTGAGCTCCCGAGGCGCGCTTACCCGCGAGGCGATTCGGAGGCCGCGTCGTCCGCTCCTTGTCTAGGGGCCTTCGCGGCAGGTTGTGGGACGGCACCGCACCTGGTGTAAGTGGCCTATGCTTATAGCCTGCGTGCAATAAACGGCTTAAGTATTGGCGAGGCGCTTAAACACGGTCACAAACTTACCGAAGAGTGGCGCGTACGGTGGGTAGCAGAAGTCACTGTCCGCGAAGTGTTTGCTGCACACGGTCGATGAAGGCGTGGGGCGCTTTCCCATTCTGAGCTTGACCATCCACTTCTTCTTCAGCTTTGGGTCCTTAGGATAGTTGTGAAAGCTAACGCCTCTTTCACGAGCGGACGAAGTACACTGAGGCACAGAGCAGTACTTCACCATTGCGCAGCACTCGCCGCGGAGACAAGCGGCCGCAGTTCTAAAAAACAAAGAGCCGTAGTTCTAAGTGAACGTTAAAAGCAGACCCACGGTTGTTCGAACAGCGTCAGTAGCCACCATACGCGAGATAACCAACTGAACTGCTTTTTTGTTGAGATTTACCGCAACGGTGGCTTCAACACGGCACTAGGCCTACGTAGCAGACGAAAGCGCGCGAATCCCCGCTCTGACGTCATACAGGCGCCGTTCGCAGCGCCGCCATCGGTCGCACACCAGGCGAATACTATAGCCGATCCCAAGTAAGTGCGCCGCGGTGCGGAGAAAAGAGCGCGCCACGCCCACCTCGGGAAATACGCTCTCTCCGTGCGATTGGGACGGCCGGAGAAAAACCCGCCGCGCGCCCGCCATCTTGAAGGCCGTGTCTCGGCTTAGGCTGTAGTATGGTGGCTAGCTGTAGTTTGAAACAGCCGATGTACGAAAAGAAAAACGCCCCGGTGGCAGTGCCGCCATCTCGACGCGACTACTGTAAACGTGAGCAACGCGACATGGCCTCCGTGATTGGTCGCGCCTGCGCGCGCAATTTCGGAGGCCGTGAAAGCGAGTGCACTCACATTTTAAGCCTTGTGCGCCGCTTACTGAGAGCGCATCTTGAAAACGGCGGCACACTGTCGCCAATACACGGCTGGCGAAGCTTAATTAGCCTAACCTAAAGTAAATAGGAACGTTAGTGGGTAATGGATCAGCTTAACAATGCAGGCCGACGTCTCGAGAGATCTGAAGCGAACTATCTCACTTCTACTGACGCCGCCATCTTGCCAAACGTATGGGTCCCTTTGCGAGCGTTTGCATTGAACGATATATTCCGAAAATAGCGTAGGCACGTAAGGGTATCGTATACGTTAACGTTCTGAGCATGCGCGGTGTGTTCTACGGTAACGTTAACGCTACATCTTTGCGTTTGTTGCTTTCTCATATACTAAAACTCTATTTACTTGCCGAATTTAGCCGTTATAAGTCGCAACGGTACCGATCTCAACCAAATTTTCAGTATGTGTTCTCCTCGGTGCTGCGAAAATTTATGCCAAGCCAAGCGGTTGCAAGTAATTTAGTGTTCCTGAAAATGAATTTTAAATTTTTTTAGCGGATTCTCGCGCCAACCACCCTGTATTTTTGACATCATTACCTGAAACGCTGCCTACCCGAGCATGCAAAACGTCGATACTTCAGCGCTAAAATCGTCCCTGTCAAATTCACAAGAGCTCCATACGTCATTGGATGACATCGCCACTTTCTTTTTCTGCCACTAGCTCCATCTTTCTTGTGGGGGGGGGCTGTAACGCCATCGCATACGCTGCATGAACCGTCTACCCGTTTCGGTTTCGGTTTGAACACATCGTTCATTCGGTTATTAAAGTTGTCGGTGAGTTTCTGAGCAAATTGAATGATCCTGGCTGCTTCAGAGTTCTCAGTACTACTGGAAAACAGCGACGTGAGAATACGGTGGAAAAAGCGCCGGAGTTGCCCTTTAAAGGAGTACTGACGCCATTTTGAGGCGGCGCAAATAGGACATGTTTAGTGTTCTTGGCATGCTTAATTAACACCCTCCACACGCCGGAACCAAGGAACGTATAAGGTATTTTAATTTGCTTTTAAGGTTTTCGTCTCCCAGCATCGGCAAGTCAGCCCCATCGCAATGGACAGTACGTTGACGTGTGAACACAGGCGCCTAAATGTCGCCGAAATCACTGTCAGAGTTAATAGACGACACTGAAATCATGGTTATTTTCGTGCATCACGTGCAACTGACAGCAGTTGACAGAGTTGCTGCGATGCCGTCGCGAGTTGGTGTTTCCAAGTGACCCAGACCTACGTCCGACAGTCAGCCTCATCGCAATGTGTTGGCACGTCATTATGACACCGCCCCCTTGATATTGAAACGGAAAGTGAATTTTTAAGGTGGCCGCATTAAAGCTATATTCACTGCATTTTGAGGCACCGCGATACTGTTTTTAGGGTTCTCAGCACCAACGCTTTTATTTACAGCACTAACACGAAAATGTCTAAAATTAGTGTCAGTGTTCCTTGGCTTACATTGCCTTCTAACGAATTTAGCATACTACGAACGTAATAACCTTATTTACGACACCAAATCGTGAATCAATCGCAAACCTGCAGAAAACATCCTGTGTGTGGCTAGTACCTTCACAAGAACCGCCAAGGCCTCGTTTGTGCTGTATGAACCGGGCCCTGGCCGGCTGTTTGAAAACAGCAGGCGTGGCTTACGCGGGCCGGGGCATGGCAGCCCAGATCGGCCCCTGCAGTGCCCTGTGAGGTGTGCAACTAGGCGGACGGCCAAATGAGAGGCCGACAAGGGGAATCCACTCGAGTACCTGCTGAACGAATCCGAAATCCAGTCAGAGTCGGGCCCTTAACAGATGTTACGACTGGCCTGCTACAAGAGCCGGCCAGCGGGTAGCGTGGTGACGAGCGGCGAAAACGACCCGCAGGTACCGGGTCTCAGGGCGACGGGAGACGGGGCAGAGAGAATTTAAAAAGATGTTTATTCTACATATTTACAGGGAGCTCGCTTCCGCGAGGCTCCACTAGCCAGAGGGTTTTCTCCAGATCCTCCTTTTCCGAGGGCTCCCGCGCTTTTTGTTTCCCGGGCTCTTCTCCCATTGGGTCCTGGGTGAGGAAGGAGGGAGAGGATGGGAGGTGTCCAAAACGTCCTTGACCCGCCCATGGCTGTAGTCACAGAAGGTCCCGGGGGACGATACCGGAGCCGATCCCGTCACGCGGCCAGCATCACCGTCATCACACGTGCAGGCGCGGACACATTCCACCTGGTAAAAGTTTGTGGCCCAATGCTGATAACGTTGGCACTCGCCAGCCGAACCACTTCTAGATGTGCCGGACGGGGTGGGGTCGCCTCTTCGACCTGATGGCCAAACGTACCGGTGGGGTCTCGACTCTCGAAGAAACGACCACCCTTTCAGCTCAGCAACTGAAGTCTTTCTCGGCACCACCGCGGTGCCTCGGCTGAACGCAGCTTTTAATCTGCGAGGACGCGGAGCTCAGGCCAAACGAGCCGGCGACCTTCCTCGTCGGGCTCGTTTTGCACGCCAAACGGACCAAGCCACGTGCGCCGTTCTCAGCAGAAAGCCCGGTCGTAACACAGAGTATTCCACGAGGCCAGGCAGTCTGAGACTCCATTTGTACGGGCTGGCAAATAGGTAACGTCGAGCCTGTACCTACGTCGAGCCCGGCGGATTAACCGCCCTACAAGAGGCATCCCTGCCTGGAGCTCAGCCAGTCTTTCAAAACGAGGTCAGGGAAGTTCTCCAGAAGCTCACCGGCAGATCGACTCCAAGCGCCGACGGCATCTTCAACGGGCCGCTTCGAAACTTGCAAGAGGGCTCCATCGCATCCCTCACTGAAGAAATCAACCGCATCTGGGGAGCAGTGGGCCCCGTCCCAGAGTCCCAGAAGACGGCATCGGTCGTCCTGATCGGGTCGGCCTCCGAAGCTGGCTAATTTCAGATCCATCTCTCACATCATGCGCGGGCGAGGTGGGAGAGCACGTTATACGCAACAGTGTCTCCATGCGCATCGAAGTGAAGAATCTCGTTCCGTACAACATGATATGGTTTAAGCCCGTCTTTGACGACGCAGGACGCAATGGAGCAGCAAAGCATTGTTAAGAACACGAGGGATGTCAGAGGCATCCTAGGACCCGCTTTGAAGAAAAAAAAGCCTACGACGACATCAGCCACGCGCACATATTGGACTCCATTTCAGAGCTCCCGCTGAGCGAGACGCTTCACAAGTTTGTCAGCTCGTTTCTGCAATCCAGAAAAGCCACTCTCCAGATTGGCGATCTCAGATCCGACGCCGTGGAGTTGATCTCGGATGGTACGCCGCAGGGTTCGTGCGGTAATTTCCCCGCTTTTATTCAGCATAGCAATGTACAAGCTATTTAAATGCCTCTCCAGAGTTGAAGACATCAACCACGCTCTCTACTCCGAATACATCACCATCTGGTGTGCCGGCGGCAGCGAGGGCGAGGTCGAAACTGCGCTTCAAGAAGCTCTTGACCAAACGACGTTTTCTCACCAACACTGGCCTTGGGCGCTCTTCGAGCAAGTCGGAGCTCCTCCTATACCGGACCGTCAGGAGGGGTCCCAAGCCCAAGGAGCGAGCGCCTCTGCCGGAAGTCGACATCAAGCTCCACACAAGTAACGGTAATCGCATGCCTAGGGTGAGGCGCCATTAGAGCTCTCGGCAATCTGATAAGTCGGTCGATGATCGAAGAAATCACCAAGAGGACACAACACATAATCAGATTGATCAACAGTCTCCAAGAGGCGGGGAGGTCTCGGAGAAAACAACCTCCTGAAGCACTTTCACGCCTTCCTTATGAGCCACATCACGTACGTGGCATTCACTGCTGGCACGGCCACGAGAAGCTGGACACGATAATTAGGAAGAGCATAAAGAGGATGCAGGGTATTCCATTGAAGAGGTATCGATGCACTGGAATCTGTCCACTGACAGCTCGGCTACCGTCTACACAGGCCGGAAGGAACACCTTAGCTATTCTCGGCCTCAACCACACGCTTGCTGAGGAGCGACGACATCCGCTCTCTGTCGCCCAAAAGGCCAGCATCGGGGTCTCTCCATTTCCTCGTAACGTTAATCCATAGTGAAACGTCGGCAGGTGCAGAGTCCGGGCCTTCGCGCCTCTCGGACACATTAGAGACGAACTTGGCTTGGTTTTCTTCGTACATATCGCCCAGTATGGCCGCTCGGTCAGATTCGCTGCCGTCATCATTGATCATAAGGTTCCTCGGTTCCGCATCTTTCAAAGTTTCTACTCCCCAAGGGCCGAGCAGAAGGCCACTCTTGGGCGATAGTAAATCGCAAATCTACACAACTAGAATCTAGATCGGTGGATAGGGCCTTTGCTTCCATGGCTCCATTTCCGTCGAAGCCCCTAAAATTCTCGGCAACAAGACTATCTCCTCGCACACCATTACTGCGTATCTGGTACATCAGCATTCTCACCTAGATTCCCTCAACTTCAATGATACTGCTTGCTCTCGGGCGCGTGCTTTCACCTTCCGCGCCAGGGTGGACGCAGATCTGCAGAAGTGGTACTCGGAATGTAAAAACATTTTATTCATCTTTAACGAAGCCGCCAAGCACTATCATATGGGTAGTCGGACTTTTCCGCGCCTGGCCTCAATCACTCACACTCCGAATGTTGCAAACTATTAAATAACTATCTTCAGCGTTATTGCTCCGGAGGCCTTCGCGTCTACCTACCCGGAGTGCGAGCCAGCTAGCGGCTTAGATTGTACGCTCTGGCGATGCCCTTAGCTATAAGGGCTCATCGAGGAGCTGTGGAGCTCTGCCATAAAGAGTTATGACATCCTTCCACAACTCCGGCTGTGACTCCGGGCTGCGGAGAGAGCCCACGATTCAGCGGTGAGATAGGCCTCCCTATTCTTATGTGGGAGCGAAATGCATTGCCACTCTAAAGGTGGCGCTTTTCAGGACCTCAATAAAGTGCCTTGTTTGTCAGTTCCGTTAAACTGCGCCAAGCTTTAAAGGGGCCCTGAAACGCATTTTACGCACAGTGATGATATTGTACCTTTGCTTTGTGTGGGACTTGATGATGACCGAAACACCAGTGAAAGCCACGATATCGAACCGTATTATATTTTAATTTGCACCTGAAATCGGTTTCCGCGCTGACTGCGGCGCCATACATCAACAGTTTTTCCGAGCGGATATGACATCACCATGCTCGCTTTGTTGCAGGTTCTGACTGGCCGGGAACAGTGGGAATAAAAACGGAAGATCCCACGTGCAGTGGGAATCAAGGAAGTGCGAAGCAAGCATCAGGAACGTAAAATCGATCTGCATTGCCGTCTCGCTATGCCAATTTTGTACATTTTAAAGGTCCCATGACACCAAAATTTCAAACGCGAGATGCTTGCGTTAATTGGTTTTCCTGCATACGAAGGCAATCTTGACCAAGTATTAGCGGCGAACGTCGCCTCTAAGTAACTTTAATATGGTTTCAAAGTAAGCGGGAATGCTCATCCGAGCTTGCAGCACCTCGCGACATCGCCACTAGTGTGACGTAGTTTGTGGGCCATCTGTGACGTTTCACTTTTGTAAGTTGATATCGTGACGTCACAGAGAGACACGGGCGCGCCGCGCTATGGCCTCCGAGCGTAGTCTCCAAGATCGGTTCTCGCAGCCGATCGCGGAGGCCACGCCAAAAGCCGTATTTTTCTGCTTCCTCTCCGTGTTGGTCGCTCAAGCGTACATTGTACACACGCTATGATGCAAAGCGAGTGTGGCGAGCTGGTCTGGCGCTCGCGCTCTCCGCAACGTCACCGAATCTTGAGCTCAAGTGATCAGTGCATGCGCTCACTTCCGACAGCCGCCGCGCTAGCCCCGCGGCGCTAGTTTCTTGCAGTTTTTGGCGCGCGTTTCGAAGCTTCATTAAAACTGAACAAAATTAACGATGCTGTGACTAATTAGACTTCACGCTGGAGAATTTGCCACTCCATGCCGTGATTACAAGACACTGTTCTACTCATTAGAACATAAAAGTCTCCAACAAAAAAATAGCTGTCATGGGCCCTTTAAGTAAACGAAACGGCCGCCAGAGCACCAAGACTGTGGCATGTAAACCATGCCGCTCATGACACGCATGTCATGATTGTAATGACCTGTACTTTACGTTCGTCATGCAGTCTGTTTTGCCATAACAATTTTGGTATACATCCCACTAACTAAACGCGTGGCATGTAAATCAATCCGCTCATGACAAGCTTGCCACAATCATGTTCTTAGAACGTGTCACCCATGGTCCTTAGACATTGTTGTCTCGCCATACCAATTTTGGTATATATCAAGTTAACGAAGCGACCGCAAGAGCACCAAGACCGTGGCACGTAAATCATGCTGCTCATGACATGCATGTCATGATTTTTCATGTTATGGCCTGTCAATATGTTCGTCATGCAGTCATGTTGCGCCATACCTATTTTCGTATACATCCCATTAACGAAACCGCCAGGAGAGCACCAAGACCATGGCATGTAAATCATGCCGCTCATGACATGCACGTCATGATTTTCTTGTTATGACCTGTCATTTACGTTCGTCATGCAGTCATGTCGTGCCATACCAATTTTTGTATACATCCCATCAACGAAACGGCCAGGAGAGCACCGAGACAGTGGCCTGTAAATCATGCCGCTCATGACATGCGTGTCACGATTTTCATGTTATGACTTGTAATTTATGTTCGTCGTACTGTAATGTTGTGGCATACCAATTTTCGTATACATCCCAATAACGAAACGGCCAGGAGAGCACAAAGTCATAGGCGGCTAGATAGATAGATAGATAGATAGATAGATAGATAGATAGATAGATAGATAGATAGATAGATAGATAGATAGATAGATAGATAGATAGATAGATACGCTCAAAGTTGCCGAAGTTTGCTAAGAAATGCTTCGCATTTAAAAAAATGGATCACACATAACAGCCGACTTGATCAAAGACGGAGGAGATATTGCACTTGAAAAACTTGCATCGCTCTTCACGAAATGTGTCAAGACATGTAGTGTACCGCGCAGTTGGAAAAATGCTAATATAATCCTTATCCACAAGAAAGATGACATGAAGGAGTTAAGGAATTACAGACCAATTAGCCTACTCCCAGTAATATACAAGCTATTTACAAAAGTAATTTCTACGAGGATAAGAGAAATACTCGACTTTACCCAACCGAGAGAACAAGCTGGTTTTAGGAAAGGTTACTCGACAATGGACCACAGCCACGCTACCAACCTAGCAATTGAGAAGTACGCGGAATATAACAAACCTGTTTATATGGCGTTTATCGACTACGAGAAAGCATTTGACTCCATAGATATACAAGCAGTTCTGGAAGCTCTACGTCGACAAGGGGTACCTGGCGTATACGTGAAAACCATGAACAACATATACAAAGATCGCACAGCCACACTACTCCTACATGAGAAAAGCAGAGAAATCCCAATCGGGAGAGGTGTCAGACAAGGAGATGCGATCTCCCCGATGCTATTCACTGCATGTTTAGAGGAAGTGTTTAAACGTCTAGACTGGGAAGAAAAGGGAATTCGAATAGACGGAGAATATCTCAGCAATTTAAAATTTGCAGACGACATTGTGCTCTTTAGCAATGGTGGAGACGAACTACAAAACATGATTGATGACCTAAACAGGGAAAGTATTAAAATTGGATTAAAAATGAATAGGCAAGAGACCAAGGTTATGCTCAATAGCCTAGCTAAGGAACGGGAATTTAAAATCAACAGTGAACCCTTAAAATGTGTAAGCGGATACGTATACCTGGGACAGTTAATAACAGGAACTCCTAACCATGAAAAAGAAATTCTCCGTAGAATAAGGATGGGCTGGAGCGCATTCGGAAGGCATTACGAAATCATGACTGGAAACTTACCGCTCTCACTGCATTCTCCCAACACTAACGTACGGCGCAGAAACGTGGAGGATAACGAAAAAACTAGAGATGAAACTACGGAGCACGCAACGTGCAATGGAAAAAAAATGATAGAGGTAACGCTAAGAGATAAAAAACGAGCGCAATGGATCACAGAACAGACAGGAGTAGCCGATATTATTATATCAATTAAAAGAAAGAAGTGGAACTGGGCAGGACATGTCATGAGGAGGAAAGATAACAGATGGACAGTAAGAGCGACGGAATGGATACCAAGAGAGGGAAAACGCAACAGAGGCAGGCAAAAGGTTAGATGGAGCGATGAAATTAAAAAGTTTGTGGGCATAAAGCGGAACCAACTCGCTCAGGATAGGGCGGATTGGAAATCGTTGGGAGAGGCCTTCGTCCTGCAGTGGACCTAAACAGGCTGATGATGATGATTATGATGATGATGATATGCTTACAATGCATCCAATATAAGAAAGTTCAAATTGAGAACGTGTTTTATGCTTGCTAAACCTACTAAAAGGTACAAATTTGTGCATTACAATTTCATTTTGCTTGTAACTGACATAAGAAGCCGCTGAGCGGCCCATGTGGTTGTTGTGGTAGAAATGCCGCAGAGGGCAGCACGGTTGCGGTTCTGCAAGATGTATACCGCGTTTTGATCGGAAGCAGCGTGCACGTCTCGGGATGCCGATATCTGTCATCTGCTTTTATTTTGAATTTGTAAGTTGAATAACTTGCGTTTGCCTGCATCGATCTCCCAAAAATTCTTTTTGCATTTACCTCAGAACATTACAAATAACCCGTTTCGATGCAAAACTCACCGAGCAATGTATGGTTTCAGGGCCCCTTTGTAAATGTCCATGTACGCGTTCCAAGAATGCAGCTGCCTCAATATTATTTACTGTCGTCTTGGCGATCTCTGGCTACTTTAAAAAATGAGCTGTGGTACGCTTCCCATGCTCGGGATCACGCTCTGCGCGAATAATTATTGCTGACCGCTCTACAACCGAACTCCTCGGCATGGACCGAAAACGCACAATACTTCCGTTTCTATTGAAAATGCGACCGCCGCGGCCGGCATCGAACCTGCCTCCTCCAGGACAGCAGCCGGTGACCATAACTACTGTAGTTCCACTGCGGATAGCAAGCAAAAATTATCGCAGCACATAGAGGAGCATGAAGTGCAAGAAAAATAGCCTAAAAATGTGGTCAGACAGAGCGAGATTGCGTGAAAAATTCCTAGCAGCTTATCACGGCTTGTGAAGAGCTCACTACCAGAAACGATGAAAGAAAAAATTTTGGCGAGAATCGTTATTGCTGTTTATACGTTTAAGCTAAAACTCATCTTCAGTACACAAGATTAAGCATTTCCCACTCCAGAGTCAGTGAAAGACAACATTTCCGGTTGCATACGGGAAATTCCATGGAACGTTTCCAAAGTCGAGAACGTAAAAGAACGCTTACTCACTGTAAATGTTGCCGTACTTTTTGTCATCATTAATTTAAAAGACCTACATGAAATGTCAACATCAATTTTACATTTCTGATCGCTGCTTCATATGTGGCACAACAACTATTATTTTATTTTAGGGATATGTCCCCAAGTCTTATAGCCTAGGTTACAACTAACACAAGGACCATGGCGTACTTCTGTCCATAAACACTAGGTTATTGCAACGTCGAGACTGAAAAACAAGTGCCCTATTTATTTCTTCCTTGCTTCCTCTTTTTCTTTTTTCATTTCCTCCATGCCATCCATAGTGGAAGATGTCATCGCAAGTTTGCGAAACGTAGCTTGGAATTTACCGCATTATGTTGTCTTCTACCAGATACGACGAGATAAAAAAGAACAAGGAAACGTTGCTGTGCAACGCTTGTGCCTTGCGTTTAGCCTGACGCGGCGTTGTAATGCAAGTAGACCCGAGTATGGCTTTATGGTGGGGACCGAGGGAGGGAGGCGAGTGACCGCATGAGAGACGCGCGGTTTGATGACCGAGACCCCGCTCGTCACGAGGTCGCTGCACCGTGACAATGGAACACTCGCAACTATACTGGGTGTGTTCAGATAAGCACGCACCAAGAGGGCTCCCGACTATTCTCTGTTTTCAGCGAAATATTCATATCAGGCGGGCTAATGTCTCCTCAGAAAGAAACCAACCTTTGTTTACCGAAATTTATCACGGATTTCTGGGGGGAAAAAAAATTCGTATTTTATTAAGTACAAAAGCGCACTTTCGCGTATTACAGATGTTACAGATTTGAAGGCCTATAATTATGAAACTAGCGCATTGTACCCACCGATTTTATTTTTTTTACAGTTATTCTACGCCAGTTGTACTTTAAGCCTACGATATAACTTGAACTTGTGTGGTTTATGGAGCGCTTTTTTTTTAAATGACCGAACATCGATTTTGGAGTAACTGCCCCTGGCTGACCCCGGTTTCGGAGGTAATTTTTTGCCCGTTTAACTAAGGAAGTGAAGCTGACCATATTTCCGTCGAATCTCCTAAAGGCGTTCCGCAAGTTATAAAAAAAATATGTGGTTAAAAGAAGTGTTCCTTTCGTTAAAAAATCCCAAACATGCTAACACCTCAGAAACAGAGAAAATTGAAACATTTTATATGCTTAAAAAATAATCATCGCCGTTTTTTATAAAAATTTCTAGAATACGGAAACATGCCTCATAAAATTTCTACCATTATTTTGTTCTAAATAAGAAAATTCAGCCTATTTTTCACCTATGTATAGATGATACCTAACAATGTGTTACGTTCGAAAAATAAAAATAAAAATCACAAATATATTTCATTATTACCTCACTGTCCCTGATGTGGTAATGAGTGATTCAAGGCTTGTGTTTATCATTGTGAGTTGTTGGCAGGTAATTAGCAGGGCTTCACGCGCGTCTATTCGTTGGCGTAGATAACACGCAAGAGCGCTGATAGCACGCCTTTATTGTTATTTTTTTGTAACGAATTAGTCGAGGGAACCTTATTCTGGCATAATCTTCATTTTCCCCTTCTATGTGAATTGCTCCTCAGCACAAAAGCGATCAGCGAGTCTAGAGCCTAGGGGAAAAATGCGACGATACCACAGAAGTGGATGAACCGGATGGGTATGCCATATGCGGGCAGTCGCAAAATGGGTCCCGCATATTTTTTTCGCTTTCTCTTAACTATTTACATGAGTCGCAAAAATTCTTCTACGTAACGGAATGGTGACTAAATTTCCAATACGCCTGCTTTCTTCCTGTGACAGCGGTATAGTGCACGCTGTTTAGCGCGGGCGCGCGGTGTGAAGCGCGGGCCAGAAGACACCAAAACAACATGATTGAGCTCGCAGCTCTGCTGGGCCGTTGTCTTTCCCTCTTGACCGTCACATGGTACTTTACGCACCTTCATGCTTACTTAATCAGCCCAGGTTCACTACAATTCAGATTGGCCCTAAAGAAGCTACTTGTACTTCGTGTCACGGAGCAAGAATTCTTGAGGAGGGGAAACAGCGCTCGCTCGGGCGGCCTGATAAACTCACGCCTTAGATAGATGGATGGATGGATATTAGGAGCGTCCCCTTTATAACGGGGCGGTAGCCGGGCCACCAAGCTCTAGCTTTATTTCTTTTTCCTCTACAAACATCTTTCCCGAATCACGCATATTTTCACAACTAATATTTCTCCTTGCCTACCTATTTTATCTATTATCGTTCCGCTGTGATGTAACAATCTTACCCGAACTACCTTGCGCTTCTGTTTGCTCCATACCTTTGTGCCTCTAAGCGCCTTTTGCTTATCTCTATCGCCGACATGTTGAGCTTTCCCGTGCTACCCCTGAAACCCATGGCATCCTGTAGGGTAGTGTCCACAGCTACACCTGGGTGGACATCTGTACATTCGATCAAATTATGATCTGTCGTTTCCCTAGCTTTTCCACAGCACGTACATGTATCCCCTTCTTTATAGAATTTCGCTCTGTAACTTCGAGTTCTCAGGCAACCGGACCTTGCTTCAAGCAGTAAAGCGCTTCCCTTTGAATTATCGTAAAATTTTTCTGTCTTGATTTCGTCTTTCCCGTTTCTGTAGTTGTTCAGTTCCGGCTTCTTCTCCATTCCTGCTATCCAATCCGACTTCTCCGCCGCTCTGACCATGCTCTTAACGTTCTTTTTCGTCCCATCCGTTTCGTTATTGGCTGTGTACTTATACTGGTAAGCCTCCTAGTTCTCTTCCTCCATTGTGAGTCAACGTTCTTCCTATACAAATACCTGAATGCTTTCGCTGCCCATTACTTTCTTTCATATTCCTTAATCTCTGTTCGTACCTAATATTACTCTGAGCTTCCCTTCCCTCAAAGTCAGACCATCCCATCAAATCAAATCAAATCAAAGTTTATTTCTTGCATAGAGTGGTTACAATGTGAAGGATATACAGAAGAGGGTCCCAAGGTCCGGGGACCGTACCGGGACCCTCTGTACAGAATGATAAGATACAAACTACTAAATATGCACAAAATGTAAAAAAATATCTATCAAAACGGGTGCAAAAGTTACGCAAAAGGATTACTGCGATAATAGGTGACAATAATGAAGTATTTTAGTACATAGAACTGCTTTTTTATTTGTAAAATACTGGAATAAAGAAATACAAGTTCATTCTGACATTGAAAACATGCAGCGAAAGCCACCATGAATAGCAACAATGCAATCAAGGTAATGTTCTTATGTGACTAAGGAAAAGAAAAAAGCGCTAAAGGAACACAGTACACGCTATCATTAATTATTGGCTCAAGAAATGAGCTTTAAGTGTTTTTTTAAAAGCAGTAAGAGATGACGATGTTTTGATGGGGTGAGGGAGAGAATTCCACATTTTGATAGCACAGAATGATGCTGTCATTTTACCATAATTTCTAAATACTTTCGGCAGCAAGAAGTTATTTTTTCAGCAAAACGAGTGGGGTTATTATTCTTCAAGGAATGCAATGAAACAAACTCGTGGGTGAGATCCTGATTGATTAACCTGAAGAACATGGTGATTAGGTTGAGTGCGAATAAATCGTTAGTTGTGAGCACTTTATTTTCCCTGCGTATGATATTAATGTGATTGCGACTAAAGTTCGAAATAATGCGCAGAGCTTGATTTTGTATGTGTTGAACAGATGAGAAGTGACACTGATACGTGTTGCCATAGGCAGCAAGGCCGTAATTAATATGGCTATGAATGAATGCATGGTAAAGTGAAAGGAGAGCAGGAGTAGATAGGCAATGTCTAGCTTTTATTAAAGCTCTTAAGCCGAAAGAAGTTTTTTTCTTAACTTGAGAAATATGTTTGTGGAATTTTAGTTGTTCATCGAGATAAACACCGAGGAATGAAACACAGTCGCTAGTAGAAATGAAGTGGGAGTCGAGGGTTACCTGAGGTGAAAACTGTAGTCGTCTTTGAGGAGAACGGAAAACCATGAATTTAGTTTTATTTGGATTTAAGATCAAGTGATTATTGTGACACCAAGTAACAATGTTAGCTAATGCACTATTTAATTTATTAGTTAACGATGTTAAAGATACATCCGAGTCTGAAACAGTCGTATCATCCGCGTATAACATGCATTGTGAGGGTGAAGCGTGTTGGGGAAGGTCATTAATATAGAGAATGAATAATAATGGTCCCAAGATTGAGCCTTGTGGCACCCCCTGATTAATTATTTTAGTGTCTGAAAACTTACCGTATAAATGAACTGTTAGCTTTCTGTCACACAAATAGTTTCTCAAAAACGTTAACGCTGGACCTGTTATTCCATAGGCTTCTAATTTTTTTAGTAACATACCGTGATTAATTGTATCGAAAGCCTTGGAAAAGTCTAAGAATACGGAAGCAACAAATGGTCCTTTGTCAATGGAATGTTTAATGTAGTCTGTTAGTGAAATTACCGCCAAGTCGGTTGAACTACCTGAACGGAAACCGAATTGGCAGTCGTTCAAGAGTTTAAATTTTTTTAGGTAACTATTTAGGCGACTAACAAACAGTTTCTCAATTATTTTGCTCATGGAGGATAAAATAGAAATAGGTCGGTAATTAGAAATAATTGACCTATCCCCTTTCTTAAAAATAGGTATAACTTTTGTGTTCTTAAGGGTAATTGGAAAAATTCCAGTTTTAAAAATACTGTTAATTATACTGGCCAGTGTTTGAGAGATTAAATGACCTACCGTTTCCCCCTTAACCATTTCCCGTTTCTCCCATATGCCCCTTAAAGGAGTACTGACACGAATTTTTGGCATCCTCGTATTATTGCTGTGAATGAAAGCACTGGCGTGGAGAACCCCAAAAAGAGTATCATTGTGCCTCGCAAGGCATATAGGTTGTATTCACATGACGTCACCAGAATGCAGCGAGCACCGCTGGCAACTATGGCAACGCCGCCCCTCGGGACGTCCACCATGATCTTGGTCACTGCTGTACGGCGTGTTCTGTAGTAGTGCATTGTTCAGTTCGTGGTTTGGACGGCTGGTGTCACTCTAGGACGCAAATTCTCGAACGCGAACGCGGTAGAGGGCTCTGGGGATCATGGGCGATGCGCCAGTGATCAGCCTGAGCTCATACGCACGAAGCTTGGACGACGCAGCAAGGAAACGCTACATTGAAAAGCTGAAGCTTTGCGGCGACGTTGATCCACTGCTCCTGGGCCCGGACGAGTTGCACTTTGACGTCGAGCTTGTGCCGAGAGTGGAAATTTCAGATATCAAAGATTATTTAGTTCACGCGACGAGCTACATCACGCATGAGCAGATGAAAGCAAGAAAGTCGCTCGAAGCGCACAATTATCTCACAAGTGGCTTCGTTCAGGAGCCGCAGTTGAAGAAGGTCGACGACGTCGTCATCGTACGTGGAAAGGTAAGGGCTCGTTGAATGTACGGTTTTGACGCCTAAAGGCTGTGCTAACACAGGTGTACGCCTCGCGAGTGCGAGACAGCGTCATATGATCCTGAGGGCAAGCAAGGCGTCGCGACGCAGCCGTACATGGGGCGCAATATTTAAAATAATAACATTTAGTCTAGCAAAGATCGATTCCATTTGAAGACGCGTCAGGGAAGACTGGCGAAAACTTTGCACGAGCTAACGCATCGTTCGGCAGGAGCAAAAGAAACCGATCCGGCCGTCGGAGCCAACGTTGCTAGTAACGTTGGTCGGAGCAACCTCGCGCTCTGAGCGTTGCGGAAGAAGGTAGGCACGGATCCACACGCACGCAAGCTGTAGAGTAGAGGGCATACAAGGTCAACACACCGTGTGCACTTGTTTGGAGGCGTGAATCGAAGCATTCATCGATTGATCGGCATCATTTTGTATGCGAGTGTAAGCAAATGGTGAGCTTGAAGGATTAGACCTCCCAGTGTCGTTAGTGTGGTGATGTGGTGATGATCATTATGTAACAGCATATCGCCGACGAATTCCTCGAGCGCGTAAATTTGTACGGCATAGCCTACTAACTGGAGTGATTGATGTGCCACGAGATAGCTTCGATATTCATTAGGTACAGCATGCACATTTCAGGTGCGCGATTCTAAACAGTTCCATTCGTTGGATCTGCAGGTAAACCACTCGCAGGCACTTTCGGCACAACCATTGGAGCCATGGATTATAATGAAAGAGGACGGAGAGGTGAAGGCTGCTCACTGTACGTGCATGGCTGGCCTCGGTGAGGCCTGCTCTCACATAGGTGCACTGCTCTTTTATTTGGAGGCAACAGTTTCATTCAGAGAGGACCAAGCGTGTACGGACAAAACCAACAAGTGGTTGCCTCCATACATCACCAATGTGCCCTGTTCACCGATTGCCCAGATAGACTTTTCTTCAGCCACTGCGAAACGTCAGCGCCTCAAGGAAATGAGGCAAGCACCAGTGAAGAAAAGTAAAGCTCAGATTGAGAGCCTCTCAAACAAAGAATGGGCTGACTTTCTTACCAGTATAAAAAATACTGGAGTGCAGCCTGCTGTGTTGTCACTCGCAAAGGGTTTTTGTGACGACTTCATTCCCTTGTCACAAAAGTACTCCACAGCTGTTCTCGGAGAGCTAACCCGTAACAGACCAGCAACATGGGACGAAGTAAAAGAGGAGTGTCAGATGTTTGCACGTGCCTTCACTGTAGAACCGAAGGTAAGCAGCATTTCGCTTTCAAGAGCATGCGAACGTAAAAGCTCAATTAGTAGCAAGTGTGCAACATGTGGCAGCCGTATTCTTAAAGAAAGTGCAGTTTACAAGAAATTTGTTTACACAGTACATGCAAAACACCTGACATTTTTACATATTCATTCAGGCAGTATTTTGCTGAAGTACTCAGTTTGTAAGTCCCAGTGTAAGGACCTGTGTTTGCAAGATAATGAGTAACATGGCAGGGTACTTTGTATGTCGTTCATCAACGGAAATGATGCCAGTTCGTGAATTTGTTGAATTGCATCTCCAATGTTTGAATGGTCCCTGTTATCAATATGCAGGTCTGCCAGGCTGTTGAGATGGCAACAAAGGACCAGTCAGCTTCTTCGGTTTGGTTTGCTTTCAGAGCAGGAAGGGTGACGTCGTCAACTGTGTATGCAGCTTGCCGAACTTCCCTCTCCAAGCCATCCATCAGCCTTATTAAGAAGATGTGCTATCCTGAAGAGCAGCAGTTTTTTTCAGCAGCAACTGATTGGGGAAAAAGAAAAGAACCAGTAGCCAGGAAGGCCTATATTTCTGCCATGACCGCTAAGCATGAGCAATTTGTGTGTCAAAGCTCTGGCCTGCATATTTCTACGAAGAAACCTTATCTAGCCGCCAGCCCCGATGGCTTGATTTCATGTGAATGCTGTGACGACGGTGTGCTGGAAATTAAGTGCCCTTATTCAGCAGGCTGTGTGAGTGATGTGCTGAAACAGAAGAGTGGCTGCTTGGAGTCATGTGGTGACAGTGTTCAGCTGAAGAGAAGCCACATGTACTTTTACCAGGTACAACTGCAACTTTTAGTGTGCGAACGGCAGTGGTGCGATTTCGTTTTGTGGACACCATCAGACATTTTAATTGAACGCATTTCTATTGATGTGTCTTTCTGTAAGGAACTGGAAGAGAAGTCAAAGGCATTTTTTGAGCAGGTTCTGCTCCCACAGCTTTTATTTAAACACTGGACTAGCTTGCCTCTACAAGAAACAGCACCAACACATGACGAAAGTTCAGCAGACAGTGAATGCTACTGTTACTGTGGTGGTGCTGAATATGGTGAAATGGTTGAGTGTAGTGGCCAACAATGCCCTGGCAAATGGTTTCATTTTTCATGTGCTAATCTCAAACGTGCACCAAAGGCCAAGGAATGGTTTTGCAAAGATTGCAAGCCTTGCAACAAAAAGAAGAATGTGCATTAACAGGCACTGAAGCGTTTCATACACACACACACACATTCAGCTTGTGTTTAGCTAAGCTTACAGTGCTTGTGAACTATGGTGATTTGTCAAACGACAGTAATCACCGTGAAAGAGGGTAAACATTTGGACTCTGAAGAAGAGGATGAGAAAGCATGTTCTATTCTGTGCTTGTTTTCATGTCAACATTCACTGCTGAACATTTAGAAAAGTCTGTCCCTCCGTCATATGTGAATATGGTTGCAGGAAGTTATACAGTAGAACCCCGCTGTTACGTTCCCGGCTGCTGCGTTTTCCTGGCTGTTACGTTGTTTTGGGCCAGTCCCGGCATAGCTCCCATAGGATTCAATGCATTAGGGCCCCGCTGTTACGTCGCAGTGTGGGAACATTCCCGTATGTTACGTTGCGAATCGAGACTCCAAGCGGCCACTGCCGACGGCAATATTGACTTTTCATGTAGCTTGACTTGACTGTATTAGCTGCACTATGGGCGATGCCCATTATGTTTTTGGTTTCTGCCAGCAAAATTATGGTACAGCTGTGCAAACTGTTTGTGACGGAATCGCGTACAGTGATTACGTTTCCATCGATGATGCCGTTGTCACCTCCGAGGTTTTCTCTGTCGACGAAATCATAGCTGAGTGTGCCGATGCGTGCACGGAAAGTGCTAGCACTGAAATAAAATTGTGTGCAGATCACCACTTCTCTCATTTTTCCATTTTTCCCTTTTCTCAGCTCTTGCGTCTATTTTCTACGGTCCCGTGAAAAACGTATCAGCGGGGTTCTACTGTAACAAAAAAAGTCGTAGCTATGCCTATCATCCATTCCTCATCATGGAGGCAGAAGAAAGTAGAAATTAGGTCTGAGTTAATGTTTCTGTGGCTGCGAATAAGTCGGGCAAGATATGCCCAGATATTTGTGTTGCAAAACATGCCTGGAAATTTTAAGTGTCCGACTGCTACGATTTATGAAGTTTCTTTCACTTGCGGATACTTCCCTGCTACTGATCTAAACAGAAATTAATGGTGTATAACAACCAAGATAACTGTTATGTAACTTTTCGTTGCACTGTCGAGATTGTAAAAGTGCGCTCATATTTCATTTTGACACAGGAATAAAGTGCATATAATGGCCTAGGCTTGGCAGTCAGTAATAGTGGAAGTGTGTGTGCAAGCCAGCCTTTGGTTAGCTTGCATGTAGATGAAGTTAGATCCCTTGATGAAGCAGTTCCCTTGTGTGCAGATGCGCGTGTCAGTGTTTGCCATGGCTGCTGATTTATCAGTAGATCTACTGATTTTTTAAATTGTCTGCTGATTCAGTGATAAGGAGCCTCTCTCTACTGATTTTTTTTTGTCTCTGCTGAAACAGACGCAAAATCTGGTGATTTTTCGTCACGAGTTTATTTTAGTGTGGTACCACCTGATGAACGATGAAAAATAAAGGCGAGTTATTGGCTCATTAATGAACAGTTTCCTGTGTTTCAAGCTTCTCATTCGTACGGGTATCTGTCGCTAGAGTAAATATTGCAGCACGCTATTATGTGCTTTGAGCAAATTTGGAAAAACGCTGAGAAGGTGAAAGTGAGCACTTTGCCGCACCCCCCAGTTTTGCTGCCTCTACCAATGGCACTCTGCCTGTGGCAAGCCTCTTGTCTTTAACTTTAGTTTTCTTAAAAGTAAATAGGCGTGCCACAGGAATCCCTGCCAGCTGGTGTTCTTTCGTAAAGAAATCTGAGGAACAATTTAGCCAAGTGCCCGACGACTTCTTTAGCGTGCACCGGATCACTCATTTACAGGCCACCGATAAGGACAGTGGGCTGCTTGCAGTGGGATCAACATAAGCGCATTCGATGTGGCGTTGTTGTGCAGCCCTTTTTAGATTAACGTCGGAAATGCCATTTTAGGAGTGCCTGTTCGCACACAGTAAACTTTATTTGCTCAAGATATAAGGGCATTATGTTTTCTTTCTGGGGCATAACTTAAACAACATAGCTTTTAGGTACTGTTAGCCATGTAGCCCCTGTGGACGCATCATCGGAGCCTTGAATCGCACTTCTGCACGGCTTTCTCTCAGACACTGACAACTATCATAGGCGGCCTCCTCTACACCCTTATGTATACGCTCACCTTTGTCACCAAACCCGTGCTATGATGTACAGGACGCGATCTCCGGAAATAATTCCAAGAACCAATGTCTTGGTTCCCCGAAAAAGATCCCATGAAAGCTTGGACAATAAGATTTTTGGTCCCCTTTAGCACACTAGCAAAACGCCAGCAGTGGTTCAAAGACAGTCAGAGCCAAGGGTGATCAAACAAAACAAATATATTCTCATTAAATAGGCAGTTACACAAAACGTACACAAAGCCAACAAACACGAACAAGCTCATGCACTGCAACAAAGAACAAAACACAAAAGAGTCCTATTCAAGTCACTCGGGAGTCTTCTCAGTTCGAAGCTTGCAGGTGGCTTGTCAGCTGGCTCGTGGAACGGAGTCTGAATCATGCACGACTTCTTGCTTCTTTTACTTGCTACTCTTCTGCTCTCCTTTTTCGCGGCCCATGTCCGACTGCTTATATAGCCCTGGGAAGGCGTGCTAGAAAGTTAGGTGTGGCCTATGTGACTCAAACACACAAAATCGGGAACCTTCTCGCCCATTCTAGGTCCTTCGTTGGGGCGGCGCCTCTTCATCTCTCTCACTGCACGAGGAGCGTCGGTGTGTACTCTCCGCCTCCTCTCTCTCCTTACGTCTGTCCCGCGCACGCTCGCCGCGATAAGAAAGATTCTACAATATTCTCCCTTTTCGGAGACGCGGCGTGACTTTGGCCCCCCCCCCCCCCTGTGTGCGCCGCTTTTCTTGTTGTTTTGGACCTTCCCTCTAGTTCGATGCCAGGGTTCTCGTTGAAATAGGCACTATTTTGTGACAACCTTATAGTTTCAAAACCTTAGTGCTGGAATGGTAATTAATGATCTACTGATTTCTGCTGATTTTTCACGTAAAATCCTACTACAATTTTTTTAAGTGTCGTGGCTACACTGGTGCATGTGTGCGCCTAATTAATTGACAGGTATTGCTGCTATCTTTAAACATGCAGACATAAGTTTTGTGTACTTTCTTTTCGGCTACTGCGTGCCCTTTCACTTGATGATCGGCATTTGTGTTGGCTAGTTCTTCTGGTTAACATTTATGCTTCCACCCTTTTTTATGACAAATACAGCAAAATTCATTGAAACGGCACAACAGATTTACTAAGATTAGTCAGTGCTGAACATACTGCCACAATTTTGTCCAGTTGTGTTGTATTGTCTCCACTTCTTCTTCTGACCAGCTCAATTGGAATAATTGAGGACAATATGGCATACTTGCGTCGCAACAGCCCTATCACTCTCTCTACGTGAATGCGAACATTGGCTATCTTTCGTGTTTTCTCCACTTCCCAGGCTGTGAGCTGTCGCTTTCCTTTCGTGAATGCTGGTACTTCAAGCTGTGCACGATGAATCCCTACGGCATCGGCAATAGTGAAACCTCTGTCCGCTAGCACAGTGTCTCCTGGTGAAAGATTGTTTAGAATACCACAGCACTCAGTCAGCAGTTTGTCACTTGTACGCCCACCCCATCCTTTGGAGATGTAAGTGATACAGCCATGAGGTGCAATTCCAATTAGGTATTTAACGGTATTATGGTGCTTGTATCGTGACCATGTTTGACAGCGTGGAAGAGCTGAAGAGGGCCGTTCTAGAAACACCTCAAAACAGTCAATTATTACGGCTACCCTAGTTCCAAATGCTCTACGGAAACACATGGGCATGGTTAGTTGCAGCTCCTCCCGATCCGGCCACTCCACAAGTCGTCGCAGGCGAACGTGCATGACATCAAGCCAGCGTTCCACGATCCTTGTGACTGTGGCTTGACTGACCTAGGAAACAAAAATTGTTATGCACCACTGCCCGCTACTGAAGGTACAATGTCGCATTCTAAAATTGTATACATCTTTTCAGATGCTCTTTTGCACAACACACAATTTGATTTTACAGCCTCTAGCTTAAACAACGAATATTTTCCTGCAAAACATTGCCACCTTGGTGGGCTGTAATGCCAGCAGCACCTAGTTTTGGACTCCAATGCATTTACTATTCTGTACTAATTACTCGTCACAAGAAATAGCACTGTGCTTTCCAAATGTATGTGTTAGCATGACTGTACCCATTGGTTTTAGTGACATGTTATGCTAATAAATGTGGATTGTGCAGGCATATTCCGCACCATCTATAAGCACTGTTGGTGCAGGCATATTCCATCATTTATAAGCACTGTTGATATACTTACGGAAAACCTGTAGGCCAGGTCCTGTAGAGGTACTCCAAGTCTTAATCTTATAAGTGTTACAAGGAATTCTTCAAACTTGGTCAGGGCATGTCTCCCTCCATGTGGTACACTGCCTTCCAGAATACTGAAAACTGCTAACAACATAGCATAACATGGGAGTCCTGTGTAGAATTTCACACGTCTGTCGTCTTTCTCTAGTGATGACTGTGTCATTTTGAGGCTGCCTAATTGTTCCTTAAGTCTTGATAATTCAAGCCTCAACTCCTTGTTGTCAGATTCCAAGGAATCGAAGTACTGCCTTGTGACTTCAGTCTGAACCTCTCCATCTTGAACACCTATCATACAAATGTACAAAAAATAAATTAGCATCGTCTCATCAGAAACTTCTTGTTAGCAATTCTATGATTGCTACGTCGAATACTGCTTACATGGAATAGTGTTGACTGAAGCATCAGTGGTTGACGAAAGTGATGGAGCCACGGCCTTCATAGCAGGCATGTCAGGTGCTGCAGCCGCAGCGGTTAAAGCATTGGAGGTGGGCACAGGCAGAGACTCGGCAGGATCGGCTACACCTACCTCGGCTGCAGGAGTTTCTGCTGGTGCAGTGGCTGCATCTGTGAGTATTAAGATAGTACTCCTCATGCATCAAGCATTAAACTTTAGTAGTCTTGACTGCTGATAATGCTACTGAAATATTCCTTTTCTCTCTGTACATGCACAGAAATGAAGCATAAAGCATTAGCCTGATGGTGACAATGGCGTCTGCTCATAATGTGCATTAGAAGTTCTGGGATGTGGCACAAATATTTTACGTTTATTATTTAGAGAACAGATGCTACTATGGAGCATTCCCTGGACACTTATTTACCCCAAATAGGAATGGAATCTGCCCAATTTAAAACCACATATTGATATTGGTCAGTTAGGTAACTTGTATGTAGTAACGACCTAATGAAACCTACAGACAATGAACTGCCTGTAGGTTTCATTAGGTTGTGTCTAACAAAGAAAGGTTCCACTACCCTACCTTTGCATGAGTAAGCCACATCACATCCACCATACTTATTCAGCTTTGCCAAAATGAACAGTCCAAGGTACTGTGTTGAATGCTTTGTGCAAGCAGATAAACACTTTTAATCTTTCCTACATTATTTTGCTTTCAATGTTATGCACAGCCACCTTGGCTGTTTTGAGAGTCAGTGGGTTACGACTGTTGAAAGCAGGGTAAACAGCGGCTACTTCAAGTTGATCAGGAAGGGCACCAGTACAAAAAGTGCTACTAAAATTGTAGCAAATGTGATGGAACACTGCTCAGATGCAAAACATTGCCATTGTTTCCAACTAGCTTGTGCAAATGTAAGCACCAGACACAAATCAATTATTTTGATTCGTGTTTGGAGGGGCAGCCCCAAAAATTCTATGAGAGTATAAAACAGTGAAGGCAGCTAAAGATTACACAACAGGATTCAATACTTCCAAAGGAAATTTGTTAGCGTAATTAAAAAGAATGAAACATGTAAGAACACATTACAACAAGACAAGCGCTTGTCTTGTGTTACAATGAGCTCTTCTGCGTATTGTCCTTTTTAATTGCGCTAACCGGTTTCCGTTGAAAATATGAACCCAGCAATTTCTGTTAAGACAGAATTCAATGAATAAGCTCACTTACCTTCAACACCTTCGTCTCCGTTCTCTTCTGAGCAAGCCTCGAAGCTTTTTGATTCCGAATTGCAAGACGGCTGTGCTTTGTTGATGCCTGCAGCCAGCCCTGCAGAAGATTCAACAGGCTTGGCTGCCTCAGCTGTGCAAGCAACTAATGCATCAACTGGTGCAGTGGCTGAATCTGTAAGAGTAAGAACAGAACCATGCATGCATACCAAGCATCAATATCAGTAATGTTGACTGCATATGACATCTGCGTTAGTCACCGACACCATTTCTTGCATGCCAATGCGCTAAGCTCTAAGCAATGCTAACCAACCTCCATGTGCAATGTACACGAAACACAATGTTTCTATTGTGTCTGGTTTACATAATGAAAGCATCATGTTTTCATTGTGTTGTTGAGCATGCATTCATACACAGCATAGAGTTGTCTCAAGGTGCAACATCTAAAATTACAAAAATGCATTCGACTAGAAAAACAAGCCGAAGTGCTCACCGTAATTTTATAAATAAGTTTGTTTACCTCCAACACAAACATCGCTGCTTCCCTCCTTTCCCGAGCAGGTCTTGGAGCTTTGTTGCACAGAATTGGAAGGTTGCAGTATTTTTTTGCAACCTGCTGTTGCACAATGTGGCACATTCTGGGCTCTCCTGGAGCGTCGCTGGTGCCTGTTATGAATAAAAGAAGGTCCTCATACAGGAGAAAATATTTGGGGTCAGCTGCCTCTGTAGCTACCATAATGCATTATTTTTCCAAATGCAGGCGTCATGGCAAATTTTTAAGGTGAGCTGTTTTACATGTACACATTTCCCAAGTGTCTTCTCTCATGACAGCAGCGAGGTACAACTGGAGCTGCACAACGTTTAGGTTGCATTTGATCATACACTGCTGCATACTGAGATAGCATTATGATCGCGAGGGCAATGCTTTAATGGGGTTTGGGAGAATGCAAAAGGGAGCAAACATGCATGCCATACCTCCCCTCTGCAAGATTTGTAGGCTGGCTTTCGTAGCCTAAGCGAAGACTTGGTGCCCAGTCGGGGTTTGTCTCGTCCATCAAATAGGATGGCTTTCCTGCAAGTGAACAACACAAGTGTAATCACAGCCTTGCAGTTCGCTAGCGCCGTGTCTCGCAGTAACAAGCGAAGTCACCGAGATAGGCCCAGTTTGTTTTGCAGCAGAAACGTCACAAGCGGCGCTTAAATACAGGTGCACACGCGCACACGGACAGTGTACACACGTCGTCTACGTCAGTAAAAATGTCAGTACGCAAGCGTACACATCCACGGAGAGCAACATAACTTTAACTGCCCTTTTTAAGTAGCTTGGTGACACGACAACGAACACGCATGCGCTGGACCATAAAATACGTCAACTATAAATGTGTACTTACCAGAAATGAAATGCACGCTGCACACTTTGTAGTTGGTGGAACTTTTGTTTATGTGAGCGCGACGAATGCGGCGAAACCACTCGGCACGACGCCTTTCCGACAATTCTTGCGTCCTGCTGCATTGGTTGTAGATGACTGAGGGCACTCCATAAAACTTGACCTCGTTTGTGTTCTCGCTGTTTTTTCTCCATGACCTATTGCTGCATCCATAGACGGCACAATTTACCATGACTGTAGCGAATGCAACACGGCACGGTCCGCTGCTGCTTCACGAAATGAGCTAGCGAAAACGCACACGCACGGGAAGACCTTCGACAGCCTCGCTCACTCTAGCTTCGCAAAGTGGCCAAGATCATGGCGGAGCGGAAGCGGAAACAGCTCGCGTCCTTCCCGTCAGCCCGTGCGACAGTGTGGGCGTGTCAACAGTGAATACAACCTAAATATGGCTTCCATAAAAGCCCACTTTCGGTTTCGATTTCGAGGGGGCGGTTTCCTAGTGACGTATGAACATAGTCGGACGAAGTCTGAGTCACGCAGGGACAGAAATTCGTGATAGCGTCGTTGCAACTCCGTCGTCTGTGGTCAATTACACGTGGGGAAGGCAAACAACGACAATTTCACGGTCGTCCAGTGACTCTGATAGCGATTTCGGCTATTTTAAATAGACCGTGCTCATACGTCATCGTAGTGTCCATTGCGCTGGGGCTGGCTTGCAGTGCTGGGCGACGAAAACTTTAAAACCAAATTAAAATATTTTGTACGTGTTTCCTGGCTTTCGTGTGCGGAGGGCGTTAACAATACATGGCTAGAAAACGAAAAATGCGCATTTTGAGCCGCCGCAAAATCGTGTCAGTACTCCTTTAACAGCCTCATTTGTGGTCTTCCCATGGGCGCCCAATGCGAGACGTCCGACCGTCCTCTGATTCACGTCCAGCACTGATTGTACCTCTGACCTCATGCACACCACTGAGTTTCCGAATGTAAGTCCTGGCACCATTACACCTTTCCACAAACCGCGAATTACCTCGTACCTGTTGTAACCCCACAGCGCTCTATGCTTTATTATTGCGGAATTCCCCTTTAATTAAACTATCATAGCTTTTTCTTGTACTTCGATGTATCTATTCCCATCATTTATCCATATCCCTAGGTATTTGTACTCTCGTACTCTGGGTATCTCCTCGCGCTGTATTGATATGTTGTGCTCGTTGCTGTCATTGAATATCATCCAACCGCATTTTGTCACACTAAATTTTTAGTCCTAAAGCTTCACTTTCCCGACCACATATATTAACCAAACCCTGCAAATCTGTCCGACTGTCTGCGAATAGCACAATATCGTCTGCATAAAACAACCCGGGGAGCTTTTGTTCTACCACTATACCTGCCTGCCTGTGTGACAGCTTAAAACCAATATTGCTGATCTCCAATGCTTTCTCCATTCTCCTCATGTAAAGCATGAATAATAAAGGGGACAACGGGCATCCATGCCTCAACCCCTTACTGATATCGATGACCTCCATTCTACCATTACTCGCCATACCTTCCCATTCCACACATACTGTATTTCCACTGTATATTTCCTTTAAAGGGCAACTCCGGAGGTTTTTTCATTATGTTATGATATCAAATTTTTTGAGTGGTACTGATAGTCCTGTAACCGCTAGGGTGGTTCAGTCTGCTCAGAAACGCACCAATAATTTTAAATAAGCAACAGAAAGTCGTCTTCAAACCGAAACCGAAACGGGTAGATGCTTCGTGGACACAGTGCGGTTGCGTCACAACCTTCCCGTCACCAGAAATATGGAACTGGCGCCAAAGAAACGCCAGTGGTGAGGTCATCCGACGACATATTTATGCCAGCTTTTCTGATCTTGACAGCGACGATTTGGGCGCTGAAGTATCGCCGTTTTGCTTTTGAAGGCCCGCTGGCTCGGGTAGGCAGCACGGAGGTGATGACGTCAAAAACACAGGGTAGCCCGCGTGAGAATCCGCTAAAAATTTTTAATAATTAATTTACAGGAAAACCAAATGACCTACAGCCGCCTGACTTGGCACATATTAGAGTACTGAGGAGAATATATATTGAAAATTTCATTGAGATCAGGTGGACACTGGAAAATCGACGGAGTTGCCCTTTAAGAGCTCTATACAGTCAACCCCTATACCAGCCTCTTTCATTATGTTCCATAAAATATTCTGATTTACATTGTCGTATGCACCCTTAATATCCAAAAATGCCAAGTGTAAAGGTCTGTTCTCTTTTCCGGCTATTTCTATACACTGCGTAAGCCCAAAAAGGTTATCATCTAATCTCCTGTCGTCTCGAAATCCATTTTGGAGTTCGCCAAAAGTGCTATTATGCTCTGTCCATATCAGCATTTTTAAATTAATTGCCTGCATCGCCAACCTGTAGAGTACTGATGTAATGGTCAGTGGTCTATATGAGAGAATGTTATTTTTCTCTCCCTTGCCCTTATAAATGAAGTTCATCCTACTTTGACGCCAAGTGTCCCGTATTCGCCTGTCCTGTGCGCTTTTGTCAATTGCTTTTTTTTAATTGCGGTAGTTTGCCCTGCGGCATCAATACAATTATACAAAATGGTGCAGTTGTGTTTCCCTCATGAAGTCCAGGAGGGACATATGGTTCGGACCGTATATCCATCGCTGCAAGTCCGGTGGCCTGGTGTGTTGAAGTCCAGCAATTGCTTTTAACAGGGCTTCTTTGCTGTTTTTTCCGAGCTCATTTATTACAGTAATGCTGACCCCATCTAATCCTGTGGCTGTGCGTTTGGGAATCTTTTCCTCCGCCTTCTTCCAATTGAAATTTTCCAGAACTAGTTCTTCCACTTGGTCTTCCTTGCTACTGTTACACGTCGTAAAGGGAGGCTCGTCATTCTTCTTAAAGGAATGGGCTGTTGCGTTTCGAATATAAGTCAGTGCGTCGTACCCCTGCAATTTATTTCCTTCTTCATCCACAATATGCCGTTGCATAGTTACAGTTTTCTTACCCAGCGATTTCAGGTGGTTCCAGAGAAGCCTAGATGCGTCCTTCTTTTCGCGAATTTCCCATATCCACCGTTCATTTTGGCCTTTAACCTTGGCTTCAACTAAACTCTGTACCAGGGCATTTTTCTCGAGATATGTTTCCCATTTTTGCTTGACTTCGTCTTGTGGCCTCTGCTCCTTTTTTGCCTGCCTATGTATTCGAGATGTTTCCCGTCGATTCTCAATTGCGTCCCGAATTTCCATGTTCCACCATCGTTTTGGCTTTCGCTTTCCCCTCCAGCAACTCTTTTGTTTCTCTTTCGTAATTTCAGTCCTTATTAGATTAAGAAGCTCATTATAATCCCACACTTTGCCTTTTGTTCTGCTATGTCCTCGATTGTTGCGACTACGTTCCTAATTTGTTTTTCACTTAGAAAAAAGCTGCCCGACTTTAATTCGATGCTCTCTTTACGATCTACATAGCCCACTCGCAAAGTTATGCGTTTATGGTCACTTCCCAAGCTGCTACTCCCTTCCTCATCTATGCTCATTTCTCTCAACTTGTCGTGAATTCCTTCTGTCATGAGGCAGTAATCGATTGTTGACTGCCTGCTTCCGACCTCTCATGTTACCTGCACATCGCACTTAGGATTCATGTTAACTATATCGAGACTATGTTGTTCGCGGAGCTCTGCCATCAACTTCCCGTTATAATCTACATGTCCGTCGAGGTATGACCATTCATATCTCCAAGTGGATTATTTCGGCCCCGTTACCAAATTTCTGAATATCCTTGCTTATGCAATTCACTAACTCCTGATTTTTCTCTTTGCAGTTATTTCCAGTCCACATGTAAACTACACCCAACATAGTTTTCTTCCCGCTTACCGTTCCAGATACCCAGAGGTGCTCTTCACATGTCGAAGTAACCCTACACCATTTGCTTCCCGATGAATTAGCATACCGATTCCCCCACCTTTTCTTTCTGATTTTGTCCTGTTGCACCCTTCCTACACAAAATTTGCAATAATTGGTGACTCTTCCGAGTCCCGAATGTGCGTTTCTGTAACGGCGTACACCGCTATCTGTTCTCTGTTCAACTGTTCTTCTATTTCTAACCGTTTTGTCTGTTTTCTTGCATATTTATGTAGCTTATTAAACTGCGCTGCAATTTCTTTCTTTCTTTCCCCTTTGCCCTTCTCCCTTTGTTACCCATTCTGTGTTCCAAAGGGTCCCTCATAGATGTTTCTTCCCTTTCTACCGTGGACACCGGAGGGGTCGTGTGCCCCCTAAAAAAGCTACTGCGCGTCCTGCTAGGCGCCATCCCACCTCATGCCTAAGTTAACGGCCAAAGTGGATTCCATCTCTCTGGAAACCACCCCATCTGTGCACTTCTCTGTTTATTTCGACAACCTCGAATCCTTTATCTCGACTAACCCGGAAAAACGTTTCGTTGGCGGTGACAACTGCTCTTTGCAGGTTTCGGTCTTTCAAGGGTACCTCGGGGATAGTGCACACCACAATTTGCACCTGGGGGGACACTTTCCGCAAGTCATCTACTCCCTGTGTTAACCTCTTCTCTATTTCTGGGGTCCTTCCGTAGAACACGTTGTTCAGCCCGCCAGCTATCACAACCAAACTGCGCCCCTGATCTCTATGAGTCAGCTCTTCCCTTGCTTGTTGCATTACTGTCCCCAACAATTTTCCTGGAAACGTCCCTATAGCTACTCTTCGGTCTCCTTTCAGCCTCTCCTGAATCGTTTCGGAGCATCGAGCCAGGTTGGAGTCCCCCGCTATTATTACGTTCTCCAGCTGCCCTGCTGCCTTTGTCTGCTCTGTCTGCTCTGGACTGACTTGCAGGGTGAGGTTCGGATGGTCTTTTGTCCGCTCGCTCTTTCACCAGAGCTTCGCTGTAGATAGACCCCCGCTTATGTGCTGCTTTTGTCGACTTTTCTTTTGGGGTCAAGGACGTTTCCTCCCCATGATAGTCACCTGACTCTTTCTTATTCTGCAGGGTAACGTTTGTCAGCTGCTCATCGGTTGCTCTGAGCCTTTCGCCCATCTCCTTTCTCATTTGGCGTTCCGCCTCTAAAGCGTCCTCCAGCTCGCCTACTCGCTTTAAGAGGGCGGTCTGAGTTTCCTCAATTTGCTGGAATTTCGCCATAATCGCACACTGGCTACATGACACTTCTACTTCGCATGCCCCATCATCTCCGCAAACATCTACTTTGACTCCCACGCCACACTTTTTACACTTCACCGTTTTTTTTTCACCATGATTAGCGCGATGAACGGTCACACACTCGTCAAAAATTAGGCCTGCCAAAAATTTACCACGCACACCTCATGCGGTTATTAGTGGTGCACCCCTACACTGTCCTAGGCTTCAAACGTATATTTTACTAATCCATCCAGTACACCGCACGAAAAATGCACGTATACGGTAAATCAGTAGGCTGCAAACGTACCGCAAACTAAATGTCCCGATATATATTCAATGCACAAAGACAGTTCTCCCGCCTTGTGCAACGACAGCGTGCACAAATAAAATTAGAAATAAAGGTGGCCCAAAATTGGCACTATTCAATCTTTTCAGTTTACTTCCCCCGACCGATCTTCTTATCACCCAATACAACCTTCTCCAACTCACACAAACAACAGCGCCAGTAAAGGACGACCACGTGGCCTTGACAAAAAGAAAAAAAAAAGGCAGACCCGTGCTCGGGGAAATGCCGGACACAAAGAAAGGCGCAACAAGAAAAAGACTACTTTCCTCTCTTACCCGGTCTAAAAAGGTAAAAAGAAAGAAACCGCAGGCAAAAAGCACTTATCCAATACAACCTAACACTCAAACGATAGCAACTGAAAATACCTGTCACGTGGTATCGAAAAGAAAAAGGAAAACCCGTACGCGGGTATAATACTGGACACAAAGAAAAGCACAAGAAAGAAAAGACTACTTTCCTCTACTATCCAATGTAAAAATACGAAGAAAAATCATGCAGAAATATTCATCGACTGGCGTCTTCCGGGAGCTCTCGCTACGCACGTGCTTCCGAAAAGAGAAACGCGCGAGTCGCGCTGTGGCCTCCGCGATCGGCTGCGGCGGCGCGCTGCGGAAGCCCGTGACTGTTCTAGAGTCAATAGATGACAAAGAATACGCGGCAGCTCTCACGCCCTTTCTTCCCAAGGCCATTTACACATGCGTGCTCACAACAAGCCGGCGAATTGCTTCCAGCGGCATGCGTCGTCTTCTCTGGAGTGAGTGCAAGCAGCTCGTTCCAAGTGCTGTACGGCACGTAATTAATTCATCATTTATTACTAACTGCAGCTAAAATGTCCGCCGGCCCTATTTATTGACGCTACAGAGTGGAAATTGAGAAAATTTGATATGTATGAGACGGTAGCGCAACAATTATGCGTCGCGCCCATACGATGACATGTAAACTATGGGAACAGGCCGGCAGCGTCATCTGTCGTGATGCGCAGAAAACTCAAGTTCCTCCTCGCCCAAGCGTTACATTAACGGGCCGCCGCCGCACGCTGCCGTGGCAAGCAGTTTCCTCAAATACTTCTTTCTCCGTGACTTCGTGTATTATATCATGCTTTGCTATCGCATTCATTGCTTCGCCCTTCTGGCGAAACTGCGTTTTTATAAAAATCGGCTGTGATTATTAAAAGAAAAAGTATTTGAAACCTTTCAATTTTTGCTGTTTCTAAAGTTTTAGTATTTTTGGGATATTTTAACGAAATGAATACTTCATTTAATTACATGCTTTTTATTGTAACTTGCAGAACACCTTTGGGAGGCTCGATGGAAATATGTTCAGCTTCATCGCTTTAGTTAAACGCGCAAAATATGACCTCCAAAACAGGGGTCAGCCAGAGGCAGTTATACTCCAAAATCAAAGTTTGGCGATTTAAAGGGACCGACAACCAATTTTTGTGGTACCTGCTTTTATCAGTACAACTGAAAACTTATCCGGTCAGAGTGCCTAATCACCCAGTATATACTGCTAATGCAACTGCCTTGCTACAAACTAGAAGAGAAGCTCAGGGGAAGATGGAGGCATGAATCGATGAACATATTGCTAAAAATTCCCTGGAATGTCGCTGGAACAGGGAATGTCGCAGGAGCGACATTTCCTGTTCTAAATCGTTTTTAGCGATCTGTTCATCGATTCATGCGTTGCTACAAGTTGTCTATTAGCAATAACAGTGGACAGCCAGCCTCGCCCTTCTTTCGAGACAGACGTATGCGCGACAATCTATCTATCTATCTATCTATCTATCTATCTATCTATCTATCTATCTATCTATCTATCTATCTATCTATCTATCTATCTATCTTTTACTCACCATTTTCAAGTGAAGATGCACAAAAAATTAGCATTATTTCGGAAACTGGGAACGGCAATTCAGACGTCACGCGTAGAAACGTGTGCGGTGTGTTTTTTTCCACGTGCAAGTCTTAATTGGCGCTTCCAGTTTCTGAAATGATAAGGCGCATAAGTATAACTATGTTTTCTTGCAAGCTTTGCTATTAATCTCATCCAGCGAAGATTTATTATTAATCTCATACAGCGCTTTTCTGTGTTTGCTACCTCTATCCCGTGTGTGTTAGCGCAAGCGCAATATATATCAGGGCGATTTAGTAGTTTAGATGGGAAATTTACTGTGTGTGTGTGTGTGTGTGTGTGTGTGTGTGTGTAAACCAAGGAAGGAGAGTGTATATGCAATTACCTTACTCGATTATACAGGAAATTTTAAGCAAGAGAATGAAAGAGGAGGAGAAACGCTTCTGGGCACACTAGGGGTGGCGCGACCTAACGCAAACAGAGAACTTTTTCTACGTCTAAGTCGCCCAAAAAACGTAGACTGGAAAACGAAACTGTCATAGCCCACTGGCATGAGCATCGTAGACGAGAGCGAAAGCGTGAACTCATGCATACTCCGCAAGCCACCATTTGCTTATGTCCCCGTTGTCGTTTCCTTTCTGAATTACTTTAATTATTACATCCAGTCAGGTACCTGACCGAATGTAATGCATTCGTTTCCCTTTGTTTTCATTGTTTTGTTGGATTCATCGTGATGGCGATTAGCAATAATCGCGCCCCTCGGTTTTCCCTTCTTCTCGTTCACTATACGATATAGGTCGATCAGTGCAGCTATGGCTCCTTTCAAGTCGTATTTGAGTGTTTATCGGCCAATCGCCTTCACCCAAGAAGCGAATCGGAATGCGTGCGCGGTGCGTAAGTATGGCTGGTTGTATACAGGTTGCCCTTGTCGTGTCGTGCTGTCGGTCCTCTGTACAAGATTCTTCTGGAGCTGGAATCGTCCCTTTCTTCACCTCCATTTTGCATCGTATGCGCGAGTGAGGACGGACGATGGGGTACATAGGAATTACCTTTTGACCAGCTCAGTTTTCTTGCTGGATAGTGCCAGTTGTACACAGCGGTGCAATCGTCCGGGATTCTTCCAGTAGCGGCGCCGGCGCGGAAAATTCCGACAAAATTACCGCCTTGTCACGGGGCAATGAGAAAGGGTATCGCGTACACAATACTCATGCGCACGATTAGGTACGAGCGTCTGAGCGAGTTCGTTGTTTTCTGCCGTGCCTACTTGCGTGCAGGCATGACAATAAAAGAGTTCGCATACAACGCGAGTGTATAACTTTATGGCTACAAGGGGAAAACACAACGAATCCAAAGAGGTATGCAATAAGACACGGCTCATGGTCGGTGTACAAGAACGTGAATTCGTCTTACACCCCGCCAAATAATCTTATATGTCTCGATCTGAGGCTTTGTAAGAGCAAGGGGGAACAGTTTCTGCCGCTTACGGCTGTGGTTTATTGCGACAACTTGCTTCGCACTGCCGCTCTGCCACTCTGAGTCAGCCTTGTCCGTGGGCATTCGGGTGCTCCTTATACTAAGCTCCTTATAATGAGCTACAAAACCGCCAGCCTTATAGCCACTGGGCGTATGTTGGTTCAAGAGCCTGGGTACCTCCGCTATGCATGCAAGCACCGCATGGCTTGGAGTAAACAAATATATACTTGCGCAATGGCCGCACACACACACACACACACACACACACACACACACACACACACACACACACACACACACACACACACACACACACACACAGTCCTGGCGTATGTTAAGATAACTATACTTTCTACCCATTTTTTGTTCCTTGTATCCCCCTCCTGCAGATGAGGTGGCAAACTGGACCTCTGTCAGGTCAAGCTCCCTGCCTTTCCTTTTTGCGTTTTGTGTACTGTCCATGCACTCGTCTATGACACATTTTTTCGTGTATGACGCACTGGTGACATGCATAAATGATGCACAGTCGGTGACAATAGAAGAAATTAATTACAGGATTGTGTGCTCGTTTGGTCACCTTAAATATTTAATGTCGCCTAATATGTTTGCAAATATGATCGTGTTCTTTAATTGTTTGGGGTGTTACACGCGTGCGACAACAGTGTATAGGCCTCAGGTGCAAAGATATGTCTTCGAGGGCACAGACCTTCGTTTTCCGAGAATCTGCATAGTTAGTAAAACGTAGCTGTAAAGTGAGGGCGCAAACTAACACAATCACAAAGCGCAGGAGACAGGGCGAGTACCCCAACCAACCGCTTTAAATGGTCGTCCAACTTTAACCCAGTTGAGGTCCGTGTACTGTACCGATGTCAGTGCACGTTAAAGAACCCCAGGTGGTCGAAGTTTCCAGAGCCCTCCACTGCGGCGTCTCTCGTAATCATAGCTGGCTTTGGGACGTAAAATCCCACAAATCAACAGTTTGACTTACTCGGCGGTTCTCTCCGTCTATTTTTCTTTCACCATACTTCAGTCCTCTTCTGTCTACACTCCTGGCATTGCTGTTACGCGATTGAAAAAGTTCAGTATTGTGTTCTTGTTCATTTTTCGCTATTGGCTACAACAAAAAAGGACTGTTACTGCGCATTGAGTTTAAGTAGCAGCTTGTGTACTCCACTGTATCACTTACACGCATACCTGAGTTTAACTGCCTTGCATGTCATTTTCTATGAAACGGAAGGCATTTAACTGACTCAGTTACATGACTGTATACGACGATATTTGGCACATGCCTATAATGAGTAAACGGTTTAATACTCAAACGCATCGCTTTCTTCGCATGATTGCTTGAGTGACCGTGACAAGAAAAGGTTTATTTTCGATGCACATAAAAGAAGATGTGTTCTTCAAGCGAAAAACGTCTGCTATTTTCCGTCATGCTCCCAATCACATATCACGAGACGATATCGCTGCAGCACTGCATTTACAAGTTCGTGTTTCCCGCTTAACTTATTAAAAAGGACGCCACGTGCGCTTCAGAAAGATGCTAAGTGCACTTTGCTGTATATACATGAAATGCACAACAGCAGCCAAACTGAAATAACTGTTCCGAACAGGATGTGCAACGATGACATAGCACGTTCACAACACAGGCGCTCAATGATTTTAAGAAAAAGCAATGACTGCAGCGCAAAGCCAAATAATACTATAACTAACACTTTTATGCTTGGATAAGAATACATGAAAGCAGTCAACACTGCACCGGCTCAGGGAACAAACATACTGGAGGGTATGCCTGGCGTACGCGCATGAAAAAAAAAAAAAGCAGTGGCTAGCAGACGACGCAAGGAGCTATCCACACTTGGGATCTTCGTCCACTCGCCGCTAGGCGCCGACTGTGTTCGATCTCGAGCCCAATACACTCTGTTTCGTGAATGTTGCCCCTTGAGAATTTTGGTATGCTTATCTGTATTTTGTTTTAGTATTGCGGCAAAACTAACCTTTAGAGACCGCTTTGCTTGTGCGTAAACGGATCGGGCACGCGAGAGCACTGGTTCAAGGCTGAAGTATAACGTGGCAGTGGTTGAAAAAATGCCGCTGTGTGTATGAATTGCATTAATTGCATTGCAGCATTAATTACATTGCAGGTGCATTACATTAATTACATTGCAGAGCCAATACAGCTTGTAGGTGTCGCTCGTCAGATGCGGTCTTGCCTCGACCATGTCTGGCCTTGTCTATATATAGACTATTTAAAGGGCCACTAAACAGGCTCCTACTTTTTTTCAAAGCCGCCCAAACAAGCTAACTCAATCATAGAGAAGCTTGCGGCGATCACATTCTGCGAATATGACAGCGCTGCGCGCCACACAGACGCCGTATTTCAAAAAACAATTCGCGCGCTTCTTTCCGGCGACTGACCAGTCGCGCTCGCATCCTAGGTGTCGTCATGTCGTACCGCGAACAACTTTGCGTAGTCGTATCTCGTTGATTGGTCGAAACGTCTATTGTCAGATCCCCTGGCCATCCCACCGGCGTGAGCGCAGGAGCAACCCAACGTTTCTAGAACGGGAGCAACCGGTTCCGCAGCGCAAGCGTCAATGACGTCAAATGGTCACGTCAGGTCACGTGTCAAAAGTGGGCGGAGTCTCGACGGCGCGCCGCCCCTACCCTCTCCTCAGCAGAGAAGGGTGGGGAGGCCGACCGAGAAAACGAAACCGGCGCAAGCGGTCACTTAAACCCGTGTAACTTCTCTATTATTGCACCTATTCGCAAAATTCTTGCGGGAGCATGTTCACACCGCACAGGAGCGCAGTTATATCTTTAAAACAAATTTTGGACCTCGGGGTTGTTTAGGGGCCCTTTAAGCACCTGTTTCAGTGCCGCATTCTTGTTCTGTTAACGTTGCCGTTTTGTGTCTGTATCATATAAATGAATGACGCTACAGTAGACTAATACGCATGAAAGGAGCTTTAACTGTTGATTCGACGTGACCTTGCTAGTTCGAGGTCTCGGCCCACAAAACTGGGAAATCGTTCGAGTAGCGGCCCAAGAGGACGCAGTCCACGAGACATGTACAATCGTCTATTGGTGGCATGCGTACGTATACGCATATTCTAGTAGAACTCGTTGAAAGCCTAGTGCGTTTCTCTTGTATTTGTGTCGGCTTATTTGCCCATCCTGCTAGTTCCAGGTATTTACGCATGTATCCAACCATGTAGCCGTTACGATCAGTGTGCTTATTTAGAGTTCAGTGCAGTTGTGCTCGTAGTTTATCTTGTTTTATTTTTGTACTGCCTCTCCTTCTGGTCACGAGTTTCGCCGTATACCTACGCATGGGAGTATATATGCAGCGAGGGCGTATCTTCCCGAACAGGTGCGCTCTGCCTGTTGTTTTGGGGCCCGAAAAACAAAGGGGCTCGGCCGCAGGTGTCCTCTCGTACACTTATCGAAAATGCCGTCGCCTCGCTGCAACCATGTTATCTACGACGATACTCGCGTCACGCCACGCCAACCGTGGAGATTAACGATACTTGCGTCACTGCTACTCAGAACTTGATGTTGCTAAATCCTCAGTGCGTTGCGTCCTTCGCAATTATTTTACGGGCGCCCTAATTGGCGGTCGCTATCTGTCAGATATTGAGGCGGTCTATTCCACAGGCACCAGAGGGGCACGTGAGATCTGTCACTGGCAGCCGTCAGAGAAGTGACAGCAACGATTCGGAGCTGGGTGTCATTGATTCAATGTGTGACCTTCTAGGTTGCCACCGCACAGCGGCCTGCTCTGGAACTCTGTCAATGGTCCAGACAGCGATGAGCGGGCGTGGCGTGACACTCTGATACACAGTCGCGCCGAGCAACAGGCCCGTAAGACTTCACAAATGGGACAAGACGAGCATGTTCGCACTTTTTCTCCACTTTCTCACTTGTGGAAGCTTGTCGTGTCGTCTCGTCTTGTTAGCCTGACGTGCCTTTTGCGCACAACAACTATGTTGTAATGCTGTACCAACTGGCCCAAGTTGAAGCATTACTGAGGTGTGACACTTTTCCGCTGTTCCATTTACTTTGAAAGACAAGCGCCCATTTTTCACCTTTCATAGTAGTCTTCGACCAGCTGCTCGGCACATGCGTAAAGCGCACAAACTTATAGACCGTGGTTTCGATCAGCGCTGCAGCTCTCGTTGCAAAGGCCCATTGTAATGTTTTGGGAAAGGTTCTGTTGTTGCTATGAATATAGATTTTCAATTGATATAATGCATTCTTGCATCAGTATCTCTCAGACACTGAGAACCTCGGGGCTGTCTAAAGAACGCCTTAATGAATATCTGTTTTCTCTGCAATTTATGACGCTATGGTTTCCAAACATTTAGCTACCATAGACAGCTGCATTTAGGGGCTACTCGTCGAAGTGCACTTTAGCTATTTAGTGGTATAGGACCTACATTATTATTTTTTCTCAGGAGTTACTGGTGTGGTCAGCAGCCTGTCCGTTTTGTGCCTTGTAGCGTAAATATTATCAAACATATGAGCTTTCGACCTCCTCTCGAATTCATGACATGCTTTTAAGACCTTCGCTCTAAAAACCTAGAAATTATCCGGAATATACAGTAACGGGCAGATGCGAAACTGCATGTTGAAAGTGGGAGCATAGCCGTCAAATCGGTTTGAAAACACTACAGTTGCGAAGTCAGAACGAGCCTCACTCGGTTCTGTTTAGTGCGTGCACTAAACGAAGGCTGGTCTTCTACGTACCTTATATCCAACACCTCAATCGCTCCACTGGAAGACGGTGAAAGACAACTGAATTTACACAAAGACGTCGATCCTATTCGTAACACGCGGCTCAATGCCAAACGATTCGGTATGGGCAACTTCCTCGCTGACTGCTTCGCATGACAGTGATTCCCACAATGCGTGGGACTTGCCGAGTCTTTTTGTACCACATTTCCTGTACCATATGTTCCTGCCATCGCTTTTAATTCTCTTTTTTTTTTCTTTTTTCACAGTAACCTTTGCACAAGACGTATGAGGCTTTCGCCGTAATATTCACAAATGCGCAGACATCTGATCATCCGAAATTATATTGAGTCAAGTGCTTACATAGTATAGTTGTCAGTACAACTGCTGGAGCTGAATTCAATCTAGTTCACCCTTAGCGCGCTTCTTTAGGTGCGCGTTTTCTCAACTGAATATCAGCGAAAATGAATGAAACAGTGGAAGCGCATTAAATGAAAAATAAGGCGTGTTTCAAAGATGAGGCAATGTAGTGCCGACAAAGGACATCAACCAACCAAGAAGTCCCAAGTATATGGGAGATACAGAGCTGCCTTGCGTCGACGGCCCAATTTCAACGCGAGTGGCCACAGTGTACACACACGAAGAGAAGCATGAATGAAAAATTCAACGGTCCATTCCACTTCGCACGTGAAGATGGTCGAACAGCGAAGCTGGTTTAGGTTAAAGTCCCTAGATTTTCTTATGTTTTATAAGTAGACACAACTACTTCTTCTCCTGGCCCCCCTCACACACAGTCCGTGTCGGCAGCCGTGTTCTTCCTAAACACTTGGAATGGAGCATGCGCGCAAAGATAGCGTCCGGCCGTCAACATGCACGTTCCTATCAAATATGATAGAGAAAGTGCCAAATATAGGAAAAGTCCTACTGAAACGCGTAATTTTCTTTGACGTTCTCTCGCTGGGGCATTCAAGTAACAGCTTTAGGAAGAAGATGGCTGCCAGAAGCAACGCTGACCAGTCAGGTGCGTCAGCGGCACATCAAAGCTTTTCGCAACCTAAGGAAACAAAAAAAAAGTATCTAGGGACTTTAGGTATACACCGAGTATTGGACCATGCAAGCCAAAACTTCACAACCACTTTATATTGTAAATAGCTTCAACTCGGGATCCGCCTCCTCCCGGCGCTGTTGTTTAAACTCCGCATCTCTTGCGCGCACCTCGGAATCAGCCTTACGACGACGTGTCCATTCATGAGCCTATTCCTGCTGACGCTCGTGCTAGGCAACTTCTTCCTACGCATTGCTCGCACCGCCGCTCCATATGTAGTAAGGACACACACGCCTTCCAGAATGCAGCGCCCGAACCAAAGAAAAGCGAAGGCGATCTGTGGCTCACGTATAATCGCATTTCTCAGGGTGGTATGTAGTGGTTAAGGAAGCTGCCTTCGGAGCGGGGGCACCCTGGTTCTAACCCGAACACGGGCAAAAAATTTTTCTGTCTTGCTTCCTTTCTTTCCTTCTTCTTCTTTCTTTATTTTTCTTTCACCTTTCTTTCCTTCATTTTTTTTTTCGGGAGAATATCCAAACCATTCACATGGCTCAGGCATATACGCATTTCTAAGCGTAGTGTAGTGGCTAGAACACTTGCCTCCAGAGTGTGGGTCCCTTGTTCGAACCCCCGCCCCGACAACAAATTTTCTTTCTTTCTCTCGCCCGCTAGGTCTCATAGTCCCGTTTTAGCAAACGCCAAAGACTATGGGACAGGCTACACATAAACAGCTTCGTTTTAAATGTACGTGACCGCACTTTGGAAATACTCCGACCTCTCAAGTGTGTTTGCCTACTTGAGTTCAGAACAAAAAATCCTCGTCAAAAAGAACCCTTTAGAGGTGCTTTGTGGGAGGTAAAAATCATCGTCCATACAACTAAAGAAAAAACGCTATGGAAGATAGCGAGATAAGGGAAATGTGTAGCTGCGTACTACGTTCAGATGTACATAGATAAGCCAAGACAATTACGCATTTCTTTGTTCCGGAACCATCAGGTAAGCTCCTTGTTCTGCGTTTCTTTTTTCCGCGTGCTGCATTAGCGACACAGCTCCCATTCTTCTGAGCGTGTCATGATTTCTTATCACTGCCACGAAAGAAGCAACAAACAAATGGTATCTTCATTCTTGGTATACTTTATTTTTGAAATGCACTCCTTCCCTGTCTCCTGTCCATGTCGTTTAATGACAGCGTTATACATGTCAGCATTATTATGTTAACTCACTCAGCTGTTCCATCGTGCGCCGGCTGTTGGTAAATTTCACTCATTGTTCTCGAGCATCTCTGTTAAGTATATTCGCATTTCGCAAGCGTAGTGTAGTGGCTAGAAAATTTGCCTCCAGTGGGTGGGTACCTTGTTCGAACCCCCGCCCCCACAACAAATTTTCTTTCTTTCCCTCACTGGCTAGGTCACGTGACCCTATTTTAGCTAACGCCAATGACTATGCGACAGGCCACACATAAACAGCATCGTTGTAAAATAAATGACTTTCTCGAGTACGCTTACATTGCAGAATTTCTTACATTATACAATGACCTCTAGCAAATTTCATCGTTCTGTTAACAGACAGGACAAAGTGCAAACGTAGTGGTAAAATATTCATTACAAGAAACGAATAAAGACGGACGACATAGGTCGGTCCAATATGGTCCCGACGAGGCCCAAGAGTCGACCTCCGCCTGAAGTGGATATTAAAAACTTCCACATCACGTTACAGCGCTTGCGGATTTGTGGACAAGTCCGCAGGAAAGGGAGCAGAGGAGTCATCTTTGTTTCTAATTATTCAATGACATATAAAGAAACCTGCAAAGTGATAACGGTAGATCAGAGTTCGGCAAGAATGATTGCTGGGCTCATTTTCGCAAGGCCAGTCTTCAGAGAATAGACGCTTTCCTGTCGCCTTCAATTTTGCAAGTCAAAAACTCAAACTATGTGCGTGTTAGGAGAGTGAAGACGAATACAATGCGAATTGTATACGTGCTACCCTGTTAAATGTAAATTTCCCTTCCCGAAAAATTTAAAGAATAACACCCGTCGTTTGAATTTCCTTGTATAGCCTTGTGCTACAGACCGGCGGATGCTAATTTTCCCTTTCATAAACGTTACTCCACCTTGCGGATTTCCGCAGCCATATATATATATATATATATATATATATATATATATATATATATATATATGGCTGCGGCTATATATATATATATATATATATAGTAAGGGCGTTTACTGAACGATGGCGTAAGGGGCTGAAGTCACGAACCCCAAGGGCGAGCGGCGACCACGAGCAATGCGCGGTAGGGCCGGACCCACTAGATGACACTGGAGAGGGTGCCCCACTCTAGCGTTCGTTACCTCTCGCTACAGTTACCCCCGGGGATGGAAAGGGAGCCGTCCGGCGACCTAGCACTTCGTTACTATGAGCGGATCATAGTGCGGCTTGACACGCTCTACGTTGACAATGTCGAGTCCACGACGGCGCATGTCCGAAGACCGGTCGACGGGTTCAATCACATAGTTGACAGATGATGCGCGTTCGACTCGATAGGGGCCTTCATACTTTGGCAGTAACATTGAGGAGAGGCCAGGCGCAGCGGTAGGAAAGGAGAGCCACACAAACGCTCCAGGAAGGAAGGTGGGCGCAGAGGTAGGGTCACCGCGAGTGCTCTTCTGACGCTTTTGTTTGTTGGACGTAAAGGCCCGTGCGAGGTCGCGGCACTCTTCGGCATACCTCACTGTGGCAGATATGGGCGCATACTCAGAACTATTCGGGTGGTGCGGTACAATTGTGTCCAGTGTGTGACGAGTGCCGACCGTACAGTAGAAAATATGGTGAAAAGCCAGTGATGCTCTGTGTAGCGGTTTTACAAATGGTAGAATGATGTCCCAATCTGTGTGGTCCGAAGCGACGTACATTTAAAGCATGTCGCCGAGCGTGCGGTTGAAGCGCTCAGTACGCCCATTGGTTTGAGGGTGGTACGCCGTAGTCGTGCGATGAATCACGTGGCACTCTTTAAGAATAGCTTAAACTACTTCGGACAGGAAGACACGACCGCGATCACTGAGTAGCTCCTGGGGTGGCCCGTGACGTATAGATTAATCGATGAAACAGGAAGGAGGCAACGTCGCGCGCTGTATACCTGCCGGAAGCGCAGCATGATCAGCATATCGCGTGAGGTGGTCAACTGCCACAATGACCCAGTACTTTCCAGCAGCTGTCATCGGCAGGTGCCCGTACAAATCAATGCCGACCCGCCCAAAGGACCTGCTAGGGCAAGGTAAAGGCTACAGACCCGCCGGAGAAAGGCGAGGTGGAGATTTCCGGCGCTGGCAATCGGGGAAAGAGCGCGCGAACTTCTGAATGTAGCGGTACATTCCCCGCCAGTAGTACCGCTGTTGAAGGCGCTGGTACGTCTTGAAAATCCCGGGTTGTGCACACTGTGGATCAGTGTGGAAAGCCGTACATATTTCGGAGCGCAGGCTGCGAGGTACCACTAACAACCACTGGCGGCCGTCGGAGCTGTAATTGCAGCGGTGGAGGAGGTCGTCGGGAATGGCGAATCTTGAGCCTCACAGCGCTTTGCGCGAGGAGATGGTACTGTCGATGGATTAGACAGCAAGCCTGTTATCGAGGCAATCCAGGGGTCCTTGCGCTGCTCGGAGGCGATGGTGTCAAGGTCAATAGAAGAAACAGTAACCTCAGATACTGAGCAGCGAGCATTGTCGTCAGCCAAGGGAGAGCGCGAGAGGGCATCGGCGTCCGAATGTTGTCGTCCACTGCGGTACAGCACGCGGATATCGTAGTCCTGCAGGCGAAGTGTCCAACGGGCAAGACGGCCGGAGGGATCCTTTAATGACGACACCCAACAAAGGGCGCAGTGGTCCGCGACGGCATCAAATGGGCGACCAAACAAGTAGGGTCTGAACTTCGCAAGGGCCCAGATGATCGCCAGGCATTCTTTTTCCGTGACGGTGTAATTGGTCTCGGCTTTAGTAATCGTACGACCTGCATATGCCACGACGTACTCAGAGGACCCTGGTTTGCGCTGCGCAAGGACAGCACCGATGCCGCATCGGCGCTAGCGTCCGTGTGTACCTCTGTCGGGGCCGTGGGGTCGTAGTGGCGTAGTATGGGAAGAGACGTGAACAAACGACGGAGCTTTGCGAACGCGTCGTCGCACTCTGACGACCACGAGTCGAGGGGCCCGTTACTTGCGAGGAGCTTCGTTAGCGGTGAAGTGAGGGTGGCGAATCTCCGAATGAATCGTCGAAAGTAAGAGCACAGTCCTACGAAGCTGCGCAGTTCTTTCACGGACGTCGGTTTGGGGAACTCGGCCCCGGCCCGAAGCTTGGCTGGATCGGGGAGGATTCCGTCCTTGGACACGACGTAGCCAAGTATTGTTAGCTGCCGTGCCGCAAATTGGCATTTCTTTAAATTAAGTTGCAGGTTGGCGTCCCTTAAATGCCTTAAAACATGTCGCAAGCGTTGGAGATGCGTGGAGAAGTTCGGTGCGAAAACGACGACGTCGTCGAAGTAGCACAAGCATGTGCGCCATTTCAGGTTGCGCAAAACGGTATTCATCATGCGCTCAAAGGTAGCAGACGCATTACATAGTCCAAACGGCATGACCTTGAATTCGAATAAGCCGTCGGGCGTGACAAAGGCCGTCTTCGGTCGAGCGTCATCAGCTATGGGTACTTGCCAGTATCCTGACTGCAAATCGAGAGATGGAAAGAATTCTGTTCCTTGCAGGCTGTCAATCGCGTCGTCAATTCGCGGTAGTGGATAGACGTCTTACGAGTGATCTTTTTTAGCCGTCCGTAGTCCACACATAACCGTACAGAACCGTTCTTCTTCGCAACAAGAACGACAGGAAACGCCCAGGGGCTGTTCGAAGGTCGAATAACGTCGCGTCGAAGCATGTCGTCGACTTGCTCGTTGATTACTCGACGTTCTGAACGAGATAAGCGGTACGGGCGTTGCCGCAGTGGCGGTTGGCTACCACTGTCGATGCTGTGCGTAACAGTGGACGTGCGGCCGAGAGAAGTTTGCGCGACATCGAAAGACAAACGAAATTCGTCTAACAGGCACAGAAGCTGCGAACGTTGGACCAGCGTAATATTGTCGGCAGTGGCGGACCCAAATACATTAGCGGGCCGACTAATCTTTTTTTATTGCGAAATGGGCTTTACCTTAAGGCATAGTTTATGGTGTGTTAAATATGTGCTGCACGTCCGATGTTGTGTATGAACTGAAGTAGTGTTTTGTGATATATGCTGTCGTGTATCCAATGGTCATAACTGGTCGAGGCACTGTATCGGAGACCGGCTTGTTGAAGGAGACGAGAGCGCTCCCGATGGAGTCCTGTGCGTGTCCATATAAGATGGTGTGCATCTGCATCCGTCACTGGAACAGAACAATACGGACGCGTATCACCGAGTGGTATGGTGCGCCAGTTCGACGCAGAGATTACTGCCGGTGTAAGGGCCACCACGGCCTGAAGTCTCCTAATCACAACTTCCTCCGCCCTAGTAAGATGATGGGGGAGGGAGAAGACACGCGGTGGGATAAGAGCACGTGTGTCCTGCCGAAGAAAGTTCTTACGGGCGCAAAGGCAGATGCGGCATGTACGGGGATGGGTTGGTTACGAAGAATGAGGTGCGGCCCTGAGAAAATTGTATGGTCGAAAAATACACCACCAAGCCTTTCCTAGTGCAAACACGGTCAGATGGCGAGAGGAGTGCAACGGTGTCGGCGAGATCGGCGCAGTAGACAGACAGCCGTTGACGAGTTCGGAGGCGCTCTGGTGTCTTCTCGGACGATTAGCTTGTTCGAAGCTGATGGTTCGCTTGCTGGCATCAAATCTGAGAACGGCGACAGTTCTATTTCGGCTGGTGCGCAGTGAATGACGGCGTCGTGGCGCGATAGCAAATCCCATCCCAGGATGACGTCGTGAGAGCATGCAGGAATTACGATGAATTCGATGGCGTATATGGTGTCCTGAATGAAGACGCGGGCTGTACATGCAGCTGCAGGACAGCCCAGAAAGTGGCGTCGTCACTTTTTGTAGTACACGGCTAAGTTTTGCGTCCATAACTGAAACGGCGGCTCCAGTGTCCACAAGGGCAGATGCACGAACACCGTCGACAAACACGTCTATTTCGTTCGATGGGCTTCGCTGAGGACTTGCACAGTTCGATAGCGTCGCAGCCCATGCCTCGTGGATTCCGACGACTAGTTTTTCTGGCCACATGGTGACAGTGAGCGGCGTCGTGGAGACGGTGAACGGCGGGTAGACGGAGATGGCCGTAACGGTGGTGACATAGGGAGATGGGTCGTAACAAAGGCGGCTGGACCGGCCAGTGGCGGCTGATTCGACTCGAGGCGGCTGTTGAATATTGTGCGCGTCGCGGTGAAGACGACGAGGAACTAGGGGAGTGTAGTGGGTATTTAGCTTGTTGGCCTTGGGTTTCTTCTTGGACGCCGTGTTCGGACGGCATCGCGCTCTGTGCCAGTAAAGGCTGCAGAAACGACTTTTCCACATCGTTCTTGGTGCCGAAGACTCGGGAAGCCAGCCTTCACTCCCACGAGCTGTTGCTTCAAATCTGGGATGTCCATCTGCAACGAGACCGTCGTGGACCGTGTCGATAAGAAGCAGGCGTCTCGTCGTAACGAATGCTTAAGGACGGTCTGGTTGCAGAAGGACATCCCAGATTTGAAGCAACAGCTCACGCGATCGCAGTAACGTGCGACGCGACATTCGTAACCGCACGCATAGCAAATGAGGTGGTTGTCGGAAGTGGGCCGATTCGCAGGTGCAGGACCCACCCATGTCGCTGGACGCGATGGACTGGGCTGGTGCTGATACGGCTGCATGGCGGACTGCAACCGGACCTTCCGGATGCCGTTGGCGTATGTAGGTGACACACCCGTTTCGAAGGACTGATGTCTAGTGACGACTTCGGTGTAACTAAGTGGCGCAGTCGCAGGAATCGGCTGGAGCGGCGTAGCTACAACTGGAGCATAACTCAGTGATACAGGCGCCGGAGGGTGCTGGTGGTATTCAGGAATGACATCCGCGATTTCCTGCTCAATCGGTCGGCGGAGGGAAGGCAGAATTGTGGTTGACGGCTGTTGAACATACTGCGGTTGAGCAAAGGCCAGCAGAGAGAACTGGCGTGCAACCTCCTCGCGCACGAATGTCTTGACATCCGCGAGCAACGCGGAGTGGTCAGAAACGTCGACAAGCAGCGAGATCTGCGTCGCGTGATGGAAGGCGATGGGTCATGGACTGCTGTCGGAGCAGCTCCTCGTAGCTTTGGCACAACGTTATGACCTCGCCCACAGTGCGATGGTTTTTGGCGAATAACATGGTGAAGGCATCGTCGTCAATGCCTTTCATGACATTCCTGATCTTGTCAGACTCCGACACGGTCGGGTTGGCTTTCTTACACAAGTCGAGAATGTCTTCGATGAAACTCGTGAAAGACTCACCGGCCTGCTGAGATCATTTGCGTAAACGCTGTTCTGCTTGCAACTTACGAACGGCAGGGCGGCCAAACACGTGGAGAATTCCGGTTTTGAAGTCTGACCACGTCGGAAATTCTGACGCATGGCTGTTGTACCAAAGGCTCGCCACGCCCGCGAGGTAGAACACCAAGTTTGACAGCTTGCCTGCCTCATCCCATCTATTATCTACGCTCACGCGTTCTTAAATCGCGAGCCAGTCCTCCATGCTGGCGCCATCCGCTCCAGTGAAGACAGGTGAGTCACAGACACGAGGAACACCGGGACATGCGGTCGGTGCAGGCGGAGGCGCTTGCTGGGCGGCGTCCGTCTTGAGGCATGGTAGATGGCACTGTGCGCGAGCGAAATTCCCGGGGCATAGAAAGAGACCGCGAAGGTTACTCTGACGAAGGCAGGCCCACCTGACTAAACGTTAGTAAAAGTTTGCCACCCTTTTCCTCATTCCTCAGTCATCATGTATGTATATATATATATATATATATATATATATATATATAATATATATATATATATATATATATATATATATATATATATATATATATATACTGCAAAAATAAGCTTGATGAAACTAGAGAATCACGGTATTGTTACAAGATTGGGCTGTGAATTTAGTTGGATTTAATTACACGTTTTTGTTCGGTTATAGTACGAGGGGAAAAAATGTGGTCCACTCTATACTCTGGGAATGTGGATGACGAGTGAAGTTGAGCACACGACACAGAGGTCACATGGCAGAGGTCAATCTGGCATCAAAGGCGGGGCTGTGAACATGACCATCAACGTTCAAGCCATTGTAAAATATGTGCAATAGCACAGTCAAACCAGCGCACAGCTACCAAGAGTGAGCGCCGTTGTTGAGGAAGAGCGTTAGACCAGTTAGCGTCTGCAAGCACTCGCGTTCTACCACTACAGTTGTGCCTGCCAGAGACATCCAATCTGAACGTGTGCCCAGAGCATTGATGTTCCTGATGAAAATATTTTGCAAACACAAATTCCAACGGTACAAGGAACAAGAGGTGAGAAAATTCTGAAAAGTACAGTTTTCACCTATGTTCGGAAAGAATCCGAGTGATCGGTGCTTGGGCAAAAATGTTGTGAGATGTTTACAAGCAGCCGGATGGGCTAAAAAAATATCAATGGTCACTTGCATTACGCAACCACTACATCAAGGAGCACCGTTGTGTAGATCCTGTGTAGCGACCACCCGTGGGAAGCCACTCTGCCTTCGGTAGGTAGAGGTGCTTCAGAACGACCGACTTTGGAACCACGCAACGCATCTGTCGCTGCGTGACGTACATCGACGGTCCCATCACCACGGCAGCAATCCACCATGCTTAGCCATCGCCTTAACCTGCCGTGCTAGCTTAGCGGGCTTAGCATTTAGGGTGTTAGCTTCCTAAGCTCGAGGTCTCACGATCGGATTCCGGCCACGGCGACCGCATTTCAATGTGGGCGAAATGCAAAAAACACCCGTATACTTAGATTACGGTGAAGAACCAGAACCCCCGGAGGTTAAAATTGCTTAGGTGCACTCCACTATGGGGCGTACCTCATAATTGTATCGTAGTTTTTGAGACGACAAACTCCATAAATTATTATCCATCGCCTCTACTCTTCAGTCCGCATTTCAAGTCTCCCGCCTTCCAGGATCTTCTTTGTATCTTTCTGCCTTTTCCGTCGCCGTCTCCCTCAAGAGGCGCCCTGTACGCTGGCGACCCCCCTTGCGGTCTGGCGAGCCCAAGGCTTGTAAACGGGCCCTACTAGAGCTATCTTCTATTTGGGTGCTACGAACACCATTTCACTTCCCAGCGTACATGCACACACTTCACCGCTACCGATTTTCAGCGGCACACGGTTGCGATGGCGCAGCTGCGGCCTCTGACATTTGTCGCTGCCCGCTGTTTTGGTGCGTAGTTCTTGCCACAGCTTCCCGATGGCACATCCGCTGTCCGCTCCCTTCCGGGCTCCGCAGTCGTCTTCCAACTCCACTCCAAACATCAGCCCTCTAGATCGGTGCGCGGCTTCCCCAACACAAACCAGTTCCCAAGGGAGTCCCGACGAGGTTGGGCAGCGCTGTGGCACGCGTCGTACTCGGATTTCTGAAAATCTCAAGCCAACACGACGAATTCGCAACATTGCTTGTACTTGGACGGAGTTCCATCGCTATGGGCTTGTGAGTGTCCTTATTTTCTGTTCAGAAAAGTTAGGAGCTATCCACTGTGAAGGCGAATGACTAATAGAGCTGTGACAGCGTGAAGCTTGAAGCTTTCTGTTCTGCTCTTCACAAGGTTTTTCTCAACCTTCGGGGTCCGCCCACCGACAACAGACATTTTTAGTTTATCGGGCTTAGCGTAATAGCGTAGTTATCGGAATAGCGGGATGGAAGTGCGCATGCGCAGTACCGTAAACGGCCGATACCGTTTACCGTGCCCACGGTATTTCGCAGACTTAACGTTACCGTGTTTGCGTGGTTATCGTAGTTCACGTCAAACATGGCGGCGGTTTCGGACGCCCGCTTCGATCTGAATTTAGCGTTGCTGTGGCAGGATTCACTTCGTTCGCAGCAAATGACTGTGCAAAATGGCTTCGCTTGCCTTCAGGTAGCTTCGACGATGCAGTATTAGGGATAACTTAGCCGAATTTTCGAGATCGCTTCCCATTTCGAACGTTGCTAAGCCTAGCGAGAGAGCATCTGTTTACATTTCTGCAACATGTCAGTTTATGCTCTTGGCGCTTGGTTCGTATGTATTTATTTCTCTTTATTCTCGAAAAGTTAGAATTCCGCTGTACGCGGGAGTGTACGTAAGCATTTCAAGCTTTATTTATTTTCACCTTTTTTAACGCATGTATCCTTCGCTAGATGGCGCCACAATCACAGCTATCGGGCCGTAAACGCTTCTCCGATCAACTAAAGCTCGTTTCCGCAACGAATGTTTGCGGTACGGTAACGCTATTCCCATAGGCCCGCTATCACGCTAACGCGCTAAACTAAAGATGTCTAATGTCCGCTACGAACGACACACGCACGCACGCAGGCACGTACGCACGCACCCCCTACACACACACTCACACACGCGCTTTTTCTCTCTCCCCTCAGGTCCTGAAGCTTTCTGCACCTCACACGGTTTTGCATTAAATCGGGGATCAGCCCGCTCCACTGTAGAAGCTACTTCACGCATTAGTTAATAATTTCTCTCGTCATCGCATATTCCTTTAGTCATTTAATGCAACTGCACAGCAAGAAATGGCGTTTACGCAATACACATATGTTCTTTTTAATGGTCATGTAAACAAGAGATAAGACGGCAAGAAATAAAAAAAAAATACCCGCTCTGTTGTCGCCTGTGGTCTTTGGAACGACAGGGTTTTCAGGAAAGGCTTCACCCATTCGGATATACTTCTCTACTTTTGCTTTCTTTACCTCATTCTTTTTTTTTTCTTTTCCTTGTGATCACTGCATCCAGGCAAACATCGTTGGCAGGAAAGACGCGGCCGTATGACCCAGCCACATCGACCCACAAATGATTTCGAGCATTGCATCGCCGTGACTCGTTCATTGTAGGCTTTATGCTTTGTAGGCTGCAGTATTATTGTTATTAGCAGAAACATAATGACGCAGAAAAGAGAATGTTTTTACAAACAAGGATCCCACTATCCGAGGACTGTAGGGAGGCCCATGATGAAAAATACTATAATACAAAGCATATGAAAGCTGTTCCGCAGCACGTGCGCATGACGAGGCCCATTTTTGTTTCACCAATTACCTGGAATCCAGCTGCGTGCAGTACGTGCGAGTCGCTCACGATAGCTGTGCTCGCGAAGCCACTCACATCCGCTCATCCTGGTTCTCGTGCACACGTGCCACAGCCCCTCCCCATTCACCTATCAAAAAATCGTTAAGCAAAAGGTTTCCCCGTGTCAGATACTGTATCAGGCAGCTTACTTCAGAGGTACATCAGCCTTCGAGACGCACTGTGGTGCTTTCTTTCTCGACTAGTGGTCTTTCCCTTTCGAGTATCTTTCTGAATTTGCAGTCTTAATTAAACAAAATATGGAGAGCTAGAGAGCTAACAAAAGTGACCTCACTGTTATTAGCGCTCGGTGTCCGACCATGAATGATCGACAGCGCCTCCAGTGGCGGTGCAAGCCTCGCAACGTCAGCGTTGTGAGAACACGTTTTTTTTCGCACGCGAGAAATACGTTGTCCTGTTGGGCCCTTGGCGCGCTGGTTCGAGCATCAGGCTTTGGTACTTGAGGCCGAGCGCTCAGATCCCGCCTTCGGAACATTTTTATTTGTTATCTATTTATTTGCTTGCAAACGTCGCTACGCTACAGCCACGCTTTCCCGCTTTCGCTATTCTTTCGTTCAGCTGTGCCGAATTCCGGCCGCGGCGGCTGCGTTTCGATGGAGGCGAAATATTGAGGGCCGTGCGCTGTGCGATGTCAGTGCACGGTGTAGAAACCCAGGTAGTCGAAATTTCCGGAGCCCTACACTATGGCGTCCCTCATAATCATATCCTGGTTTTGAGTCTGAGTCCTTATTCCAGACATGCATACATAAATACATCAAACGTAAAGCCCCAGAATTCAATCAATCATTCAGTCAATCATTCAATCAATCAATCAATCAATCAATCAATTACCATTCGCAGCTGCGGGTAAGGCGCTGCCTTCGGATCGACTTCACGGACGATTTGTTTTTCGAGATGACGATCCCATCGCTCCCATATTGATGTACGATAGAGCTGCGCTAGGAGGCGACACTCGTTGCGACGACCAGTTACGCTAATACGGGTTGAATTTATGTAGTCCTAACGCGCGCGATCCCCTTAAAAACTAGGAAAAGTTTTTTTTTTTTTTTTTTTGCAGAGTCATTCACACGTATATACACTCCACCACCCAGTGAGCTCATTCTCATTACCGTCAAACTTTTCTTTTATTTAGGAGAAAAAATACGCAAGAGAGGGACAATGTTTTCATCATGAATAAAAAAATGAGACGACCAAATGTCCTAATTTTTTATGAGCATGGTTTAATGTTACCAATGCTTATTAAAAACTGTTCATTTCAGACAGCATATATACCGCTTTTATTAACATGGCGCTAACGTTCTCTTCACTGGTTCAGGGGGAGACTGCAGCAAGGCGCAGGAAGAGAGAAACAGAGAAAAGAACATCGATTTCACTCTCTTCGCAGCCTATCCTTTTACAACGTAAATTGTTACGGACGTTGTTATGGGCTCGTTACAGTGGCCGAGTTTGTTGGCAATTATGTCCGTAAGCGCTGTCGGTCATAATGAGAAAGAGAGAGAATAAACTTTATTTCTTGAACGCTCGAAAGGGGACGGCCTCCTCGTTCCAGGTAACATCGTGCCTCTGCAGATTTCAGCGCAGTTCGGTAGGAACGGTGAGACGCACCACTGACTTTTACCACATGGTTGGGCACTTTGTGCTCTCATTCACGGCTCTGATAGCTGAAGTTGAAGTGTATTCATATGCATTTGCAATAAAGTGCATTACAATTCGTTTTTGCACAATAAGTGAACAATCGCAGGTCCCGAAGTGAGCAACTGTGAAGGGTACCTCTTAACAAAACGTCAGCAGCAGATAAATACATCGGTCAGCAAACAGTGGCAGATTAGCGGGAAAATATACACAAAAGAATGTACATAAGAACTAGAGTAACAGATGATAATACAGGTTATAGGCTGTTTTAGGACATCATCATCATTAGCCTATCTTATGTCCACTGCAGGACGTAGGCCTCTCCCAATCTTCTCCAACCTTGCCTGTCCTGCGCGAGCTTATTCCATTTGATGCCTGGGAATTTCTTAATTGTGCCCCGCCACGGTGGTATAGTGGTTATGGCACTCGGCTCCTGATCCGAGGGTCGCGGGATCGAATCCCGGCCGCGGCGGCTGCATTTCGATGGAGGCGAAATGTTGAGGCCCGTGTGCTGTGCGATGTCAGTGCACGTTAAAAGAACCCCAGGTAGTCGAAATTTCCGGAGACCTCCACTACGGCGTCTCTCATAATCATAACTGGTTTTGGGACGTTAAACCCCACAAATCAATCAATCTTAGTTGCGTCCCTCCATCTTGCTCTCTGTCGTCCACGGCTACGCTTACCCTCTCTTGCTATCCATTCCGTCGTTCTAACTGTCCGTCGGTTATCTAGCCTTCTCATCACGTGACCTGCCCACATGTCTATTTTTTAGGGGCGAAGCTCCTTAAAGCGGCACCCGTTCGTCCCTCGTCGTAGTCGTAGTAGTGCGTAACCAGTCTTACGCTTTGACCTCCAAGGTGGTGCCGGTGGGAGATTTCTCCTGTGCGTTGTTGAACAATAAAAAATTCGCAGCGTGCGCGTTAACTAAAAGCCGAATTCTTCTGTCTCTCATTCCCCATTAGCAGCCATTTCGTGCGTCCCCGATGTATGTAGTAGTAGTAGTAGTAGTAGTAGTAGTAGTAGTAGTTAGTAGTAGGTAGCCACCGGCGCGTGCCTGCTGGAGCGCACGCACGCGCCGAGGGCGAGCGCGTGGCACCTGGCGCTCGCCCTCGCCGCGAGCGCCGGGAGCCACGCGCTCCCCGGCAAACTCGACACTGCCCCGGCAAACGCGAGACAACGTTGGCGCAGGCAGCGTCTCCTAGCGAGTTTCTTGATTGAGAAATACCGACTGCTCGCGTTGGAGAAGCGTTCACCGGCAAAACCCATATATATATATATATATATATATATATATATATATATATATATATATATATATATATATATATATATATATATATATATATATATATATATATATATATATATATATATATATACACTGGATCTTGACTTGCAATGAAGTGCCGGTGGGCGATTTCACTTGTGCATTGTGCATAGTTGAACCGTGAGGATTCGTAGCATGCGCGTTAACTAAATTAATCCGGAACTCGGCACGATCTACGATGCACATCCCGAGCTTCACCCACTCATCATCATTCACTCCGTGGATATGCTGTAATTTTTTCTTCTTAACATCAGCTATTATGTCGGCGACCCCCGTCTGTTCGCCGACCCACTCGGCTGTCTTCCTATCTCTTAATGTAACGCCTATCAATGAAGCGAAAATAATATATTTAACATGTAAATTATCTAATAAATGAATTTGAAGACGTGGGTGGGATGGTTGCACTGTACATAATTTTAAGTGAAAAGGTCGCATGTTCCACAGCATTATAAACAAAAATCTTGCTGTCATTCGACCATAATTATCTCATACTTTAGGTAAAAGCAGATTATGGTTTGTTGAAAACCTTGTGTTTGTAGTATTTACAAGCTTAAGTTCCGAAAAACTAGGAGTATATAATTTATGATTTACGAGACGAAACATAACGATCACACTGACAAGTTTACGTAAAGGTAAAACATTAAGGTTGCGAAAAATGAGGGCGGACGGTGATGAAGATGTGTTGAAAAAGTCGTGCAGCTTGCTTTTGCAAGCGTTCAAGGTGCCCGAGATGCGAGAAATACGTATTGCCCCTCGAGGACTGGCAGTACGTCATATTACTGTGAATATGTGCGTAAATAAGGAAAGAACGATTTAGGTTGTAAATTAAGGCCGTGTTTTTACGATTTCATGGACACTGAAAGATACTTTTTTGATTAAGGAGTGAACATGGTCACGGAATTTTAAACGTTTGTCTACCACCACCACACGCCAAACTAAACAAGAAACAGGCGATTGCCTGGACACAACTATACAGACACACACGTATCCAAACCCGGTGATCCTTCGCCTCTGCTATATAGACATTTATACGTCTGACACGTGTAAAGTTTGCGGAGCCAGAGCGACGTTGCAGCACATGCTGAGAGCATGCACAGGTAGCGCACAGCAGGATCCCCTTATTAGGAACGGGGTAGACATGGCAGTCTGTGACCGCGGGGCGCGATGGGAGGCGTCCGCGCTCAGCCAAACCTCGCCGATCAACTCTGGGCCGTCCGGCACGCCGAGGAAGCCGCCCGTGTTCAAGGGCTCGAGGCCGTCACCTACGCTGGGGTGCTTGTGGCCCTACCCCGACCAAATCGCCGGACCTATTTGCTAATTATTAAAGTTTTCTCTCTCTCTCTTTCTCTCTGTTTAAGATTACTCCCAGAAATCTTGCATACGCAGATGTTCGAATGTTGTGTTCATCAAGGTTCGCTGGTTCGTGATAGCTAAGGGGACTGAAACACCATGAATATTGTCTTCGATGGATTGATTCGTAATGCATTCGATTCGCACCGTGAGAGAACGTTACGGAAGTCGACATTTATCCAGACGGCGCACCGAATCCAAATTTTTCGCCAACGGGGACGGGTAGTCCGCGGAACGTTCGGCACTGAGCGCATCCACCCGGCGGACTAGGCCCTAGCGGACTGGATTACTCTCTAGCGTATATACTGGCTCCCTGAAGAATGGCTTGAGAATTTCTTCCCTTACCGGCAAGCAGGCGACTGTCACGCGGCCCCCATCCTTGGCAAAAGATGTGTATTGGTCGCCGTCACTTCGTGTTGTCCTCCGCCAAAATATAAATGGGAAAAACGGGTTGACATTATCCGTCCCCGCGGGTCGCGGACGAGACGCGGACGAAGCAACTCGGTGGTGTGCGGTCACGTGACGAGCCGTCCGACCCTGCAAATCCGGATTCAGTTCTTCGTCTGGATGCATCCACCTTTAGTGGCTGTTGTAGTGTGGTTGCGTCCTCATGTGCAGTAAAAATTGTGGCATGATCGGCATAAAGAAGTCAGTTGGTGTGTTTCAATTGAAGTGGCAAGTCGTTAATTAACAGCAAGAACAAGAGGGGTCCCAAGATTTATCGCTCGGGAACGCATATGCTAGTGGTTTTGGGTGTTGAGAAATGGTCATTTTTTTGAACAACCTGAGTCCGATTGTTAAAATATATCTTTTAGTCAAGTGTAATGGTAGTCCAGGTATACCATAACAGTCGAACTTATGAAAGAGTATACTGGGATTATCTCAATAAATGTCTTAGTAAAATCAATAAACATGGATCTAAAGAGTACGCCCTTATCTATTGGTTATCTAACTCTGTCAGTGACAGTGATTAATGCTACTCCAGTAGAGAGACCTTCACGGAAGCCAAATTGATTACCCGATAATAAGTTCAATTTCGATAAGTATTTTGTTTAACGCTTGTAGATTAGCTTTTCAGTTACTTTACTAGAGATTGGTAAAATACAAATTGGGCAATGGTTAGCGCATTCGAGATCACATTTCTTAAAGACAGGGATTATTTTACCTGCTCTGAGGCTTTGAGAAAATACCGCTGCTGAAAAGAGATTGTTGATCAAATAGGCCCAGATTATTGAGAGTTATTTCGGTGCAAGTATAACTTGATGAGGGAAATTTGATCAAGCCCTGATCAAGCCCTATTTAGTGATGAGATAATATTGTTAACTTCATCTTCTACCGTGGTGTACAAAAACGAAGATTGAGGAGTGCGCGGAAGACTTGGCAGTGTGAGTTCTGACCGAGTGGTTCTGTGAGAGTCAGGGGCGCTAAAATGAGAGCTGAAAGCGTTAGGTATGGCACATTGGAATCCATGTATCTGTTTTTGTTTAATATTACAGTGGATGGGTGCGATTTCGGCTCATTCGCGCTCAGAAATTCTTTAATTACTTGCCATTTATGCCTTGTCTTACTATTATTCCTAATCTTGTTTTGGTAGTACTCACGCTGGCATGTTTCAAGGCAGTTCCCAGAATATTAGCATATATTTTTAACCAGCATCTCAGGGAAGCATAAATAGTTATGCCTTGATCTTCCGTAAAAGATTCCCTCTTTCATTATCGAACGCATTAGTGCCTTAGTGATCCAAGGATTTGATCCTAGGTGTACGAAGCCATTGCTTGACTGTAGTTTCCGAAGAACACTGGCTGATACATTCCCTTGTGGGCTGACCGGGCTTCAGTTCGGTCAGCCAATGCCTGCATACGCCACTGCTGCCCCCTATAGGTCGATCTGGTGGTAATCATATATGTTTGTGCTGATCGTATACTCTAGTATTTACTGACGATAAAATGCAAAATAAGGAATTGTTACTCGGTGCCGTGTTTGTCCTGCTCTTCGTCTTTCGCTGTGATTAACTATCTTGTAGCATTGTCCACGGGCGACCAGACTTCATTCTTGAGCCATCTTGTGCGCGAGTAGATTACACGCCAGGTCCCGATGCCGCCAACCACGCAGAATCCTTCACACCAGTGACGCCAGTGACACCAGTGACACCAGTGATGCCAGTGATCCGACAGAAGTTTCAAGATCAGCTCACCGAAGCTCTTGCGGCTCCTTGTCAGCCGGCTACCGTGGCCGCCTTTCGGGCGAGTCCCGGAGCAGCGCAGAGGTGCGTCGTCTGCCGGTTTGCTCGCATGTGTGTTCCGCACCTCGACTAGCGGCGTTTTTCTCCTGCGCCTTTGCCTCCCCAGCCAACGGCGACAATTTTCAAAGTGCAGCATCTACGCGTATACACTCCGGACGCACTGCTAGCAGTCGCTCGGTTTGCTACGCCTGCGACACCCCTGAATATGTGCTGCCGACGGTTTGTGATATTCGCAGGCACAGCGTGAGCCGCTGCCTATATACGGCCTTCGATTATATATCGTGCCACAGCAGTGGCCACTGGAAGCCTACGGTGAAAGTGGCTAACGTGCTCCAGATTCACGACCTTCTCACCCTCGACTTGTCGTTATTGGCTCAAGCATGGGTCACTGGTCATTGCTGCATCGCGAGGCCCGAGCCTGTCTCATGTGGTTGATGCTACGAGCTAAAGGGCTGGTGCTTGGTCATCTGCTAGGAGTTTATTGAATCACCCACCGGTGAAGTGTACTTGTGTTTCGCACAAAAAACTAGCAGCGAAGCGGCTTAAGCGAACCGCAAAAACTCTGTCGTGTCACTTTTAACAGCGAGTCTGTTTAAGCTAGCCGTAATTTGCCAGGCCTAATAAATATCACATGACATTACATTTTCTCGGGTTTCTTTGTTCATGTTTTGCGAAGGGTCACTCAAGCACAACAGAACAAAGCGCCAAGTTGTCATCCGTAACAACTAGTCACTTTCATGCTCCGGGTGAAGGTCGAACGTAGCTAGTACTGTTAACTGAGCATGCAGTTGCTCAAAAAAACGCTGCATCCAAATCTAAAATGAATCTAGGAGTGCACTTAAGGTGCGTATGCGTCTTATGCATATAGTGTCAAAAAAATCAACACATTTCTTGAGCAGATCCCTCCCCCGTGTTCGAATCTCATGGGCCTCTTTTCAGGTCAATTGCAACGCCTCCGTAAGCATGCCTGACGTACGCATTATCTTCTGTGGATAACGTCGTAAAAGATGTGTCGTACTCAGTCATTAAGATAAAACTCCCTGGGTTATGTGCGTGGAAGCAGGCCAAGGTATACACCATCTACGGCGGCTAACTCATGCCTTGTGATGATGGTCATGCACACCCGCCTTGTAGCAATGAGAACTCTAAAAAATCATGCTGCCGGCAAAAGTATTTGCAAAGATTGCAGTTACATTCACACTTTCGTATACTGAAGTACACATAATTAATTGCTTCTATCCAGTTACATAATCTGATGGTTTATAAGTGGATACTTGTTAACCCCGTAACGCTCACTGTAATGCAAGTACTTCGTTTAAGTAATCTATTACGTAGTGGATGATTCCACGAAAGTACGGCCGGTAATGTAGCATATTGCCAATGAAAGTTCTTATGCTCATTGGCAAAGTAAAAAATATGCATGCTTGACGTTTCTGAACCTGTTAGGCTCCTTAATAACCACGCGGCTTATTTACATGCAATCGCCTACATGTACTCAGTACGTCGTTGACGCGAAGGTATAATAGCAGAGGTAGCCCTGAACACTCACATTTGGTGGCAACTGTAGCAAAACGCCTGTTTACCATCAGAATCCTCATAATCGCACGTGTTATTACGTGTAAACTGGGCGCTGGTTTAGGTGCAAAGCACCTAAACCAGCGCACTCGGGCACTCGGGCTGTCAGCGTCCTGTGGTCGTCGTCACGGTAAAGCAAACTATGATAAAAAAAATCAGTACACAGGGTTCAAGGAAAACTATCATCCACAAGGATTCGTGTTTGTTACACAGTACAAAGACTCATTTGAAAATCGCTCTTTCAAAAAACGAACAGAGCAGTGCACTTCGCGCAAAAATCCCCACACACATGGTCGCCAAGAATAATTAGATGAAACCACGGGGTCAGGTAGCATTTTCACGAAGTTTTCCTGCAAGAAAGCTCGAGTAACAGGGTGTGAGCTGTCGCGAAGAAAGAAGTAACGAGATACAATTTGCCAGTGATACAGATGTACTAGACCAAGCCCGCGCGCCTCCACTATTCGGCCTAGCAAAGTTGTCACGCCTCATGGGCTCATAACTTATGATCAGATAAATGTAGCAGATGTGCGGTGAAAGCGTTGAATGTGGCATCTAGCACAGCGGAGCACTTGAAGAACATAGAAAATTTACGTAGCCAAAACTCTTCTGCTCTGGCGAATATTGAGAGGTTATGTGGCACAAAAGATTTTTCAGTGTTCAGGCGCCGGAATCCTTTCTTTCCAATACTGCATGCTCGACCTATGTGAATTAAGTGGAAGATGAAGATATTCTGGTGGCACAACGCTCCGCTGTGCGTATCCCAGCAAACGGAGTTGGCCTATAGACCCCCATGAACCAAACCATAGCCCCGAGGTTTTTGACCAGTTCATCATTGCTCCTGAGACGTTAATAAGTTGACCTACTACGTGAACCATCTTTTCAATGCTTTGTTAGTCAGTAAAGAAAAAAAGCAAGATCATCTGCATACACGAGTACCTTTATCTCGTGTCCGAATAGTCTGAAACAAATAATATTGTCAGATTGAGTAATATTCAAGCAGAATGGTTCTAAATAAAGAGAAAATAAAAGTGGCGACATAGGACAGCCTTGTTTGACAGAGGACTGAATAGAGATAGTCTTCGACATATTTCCATTCACAACAAGGCGAGTACAACACTGATTGTAGCAGGGTTTAACTCCGTTTAGCAAAGCAGAACCTACATTAGCTTGCTAAAGGAGAGAAAACAGGTGAGACACACGATCGGATGCTTGAAGGTCAACTTGATGTAAAATGCAAGGTGGTAATAAGAATTTGAGCAAAAGTCAAGAATTGTACGAGCGATGTGGATGTTAATCTGCACAGAACGGTCTTTAAGTCCACAAGCTTGATGTTGTCCAAAAAGGATAGATATTACAAGTTGCAGCCTATATGATATGATATTAGCAAACATTTTTAGTCGAAGTTGCATATTGTTATGGGCCGATATTCGTAAGCATGACGTAATTTTTCTTTATCGACGCTTTTCGGAATTAATATTGTATGACTTTTGGTAAATGATAGTGTAATAGCTTCAATATGGAACGCCTCTTTAAAAAGTTTCATTAATATAGGACAAAGAAGGCCCTTAACTGCCTTATAAAATTCAGCAGAGATTCCATCAGGACCTGATTTTTTTTTATAAATGTAGCTGATCTATGACAAGCTCGAGCACTTGAGTAAAACAACCACTGACAGCTGATGATTCTTTGTCTCTTGATGGCCTAATAAGAAAGAAGAAACGGTTTAGCAGTTCAGCGTTGGCAGTATACTTTCAGTAGCGCTGAACAATGATTTATAGTAATTCTCAAGCTGTATCAGAATATCATCTGTATTGTTTACGAATATACCATTTCTGTATATTTGGGAAATCATTTTTGACATTGCGTGACGTAGTTCATTCATTAGTGCCTGATGGGTCGGTGTCTCCGAATTTAAAGCTCGATTATTACGCGAGCGAACACATGCTCTTCTGTAGCGCTCTGCGTTGTACATCTGTGGTTAACATTCAGCGTTAGCTTGACCGCACAGGAAGCGTAGTGCGAGCAGTGCAGTTATGAGCACTCATTTGTGTTGCTTTGTAATTAAGTTGATGGATTGCTTGACTTGATGTCATTGCATCCTGTCAGCTGGTCCTTTCAGAGGCCATCTTGAGCATCAAGTTTCATCTTCGTCTGCTGCAAAAGACACTACGTCGTTCAAGAGGAAGTTCTTCGAAAAGTGACGGCCGACTATTCTGGAGTTTGCAGTGTATACTACTAGCTCCCCGTCCACGAAACTCGGAGAGTTTGTCGATATCACGTAGGTATAGTTACGGCCGAGCGTCTGATGCGCGGTGTTTACGTGTGTGCTGTAAAAGTGATTGCTTAAGACATTTTCCACTCTTAACCTTGCGTGCGTTCAAAAAAAAAAAACAGTTGCTTATGACATTTTACTTTGTGTATCTGTTCATTATTGTTTTCCTCAGATGCACCTGATAGATAGGTTTAGATATGTGACAATAACAAATGCATGGACAGTGGCGCCCGACATCACATTAGTTCAAACTGCAGAGGTATCAGACTCACTAATGATTGGCTCCTCTAAAACTGCTGTCATGCTATCTTGAACAAACCCTGTAATAAAAACAGCTCTGGCAAGAATAAGCGCACAAAGCGAATTTAAATTCCTTTCTTTAAATGTTTTTCTACGTGTTAATAAAATGCAAACCGGCATGACCCTGAAGTACATGTTTTGATATTGTATAATGACTGATGATCTCATGCTGCTGTTGCTATGTTGTCAAATGGTGCGAAAGCCTTCGTGCAAGCCTAATGGCTTTTTGCTTTCGCCCCACAGCATCACTGTTGTGACTTTTGTAACGTCTCCTGTGATGTCGGAATAAACTGAATTCGATTAAATACGATAGACGTAAAGCTGTCTGTTGACGACGCTTTCGCGCTTTTCACCCGCGGTTTGCCCCACTTGGCTTGGAAACTGACGGACAGGGATGGAACGATGCGTCCTATTCATGAGGGGATGGTGAACCTCGCGCCACCAGGCCCACCTCCCTGCAGCCTGTTGGAGACCCCACCCCTCGCCCCCTTTCTCATTGTTGAGCGGGTGATGCGACTGGCATTTTAGAAACGAATAGGCTCTAAAAAGTTGTTTCTAAACTTTTTAATAGCGAAGCTGTTTAAGCTTTCCATAATTTGGCGTGCCACGAAATGTGACCTTGAAAAGACCTTGTCTAGCAACCAAGCGACGCCACATCTACCAGCTGTAACCAGCATAACCTTGCACAGCCTCGACATCATACTACAACACGTAACACGACGTCACAATGACACGTATCCGGAAGAAGAATAAGAAGAAGCAGATGGTGATATCAGATGATGAACCAGAAGAAGATGAATATGAGCAAGTAGAAGAAAAAGAAGAAGATGATGATGGAGATGTTATTGTTGAAGAAGAAGAAGGAGAAGAAGAAGAAGCAGAAGAAGATGGCGACGACGACGACGACCCAGACCGGTCAAGTGCAGCTTCGCTAGCCTTGTGCCACTAGTGAAAGCTGCGCTAAATTTTTTTGGTTGGAGTTCCTCACGAAGTCGTAAAAGCGAGAATTTATATTTCTAGACTTTGGATTGTACTGCATTCCACGGTTCTATACAAAATTAGAAGCATTTATTACTGTAGGTATGTCGTACATATACAGTGTGGCGACCATTCTGGCGAAATTTGAAATAAAATGGCCAGCTTTTGGCGACTTTTTGCTTCCCGTTTGGCTAAATTGACTCGAAATTCAGCGGCAACCCTGCCTTTCAGTCTCATCGTCCCTCTTTGTCTCCTGAACGGCGACGAACTAGAAACGTTTTCTGAAGAGCAACCAACGAAGGTGTGTCTGTTTTTGTCGACACCTAAGTTCTCATAAATTTAAGGTTGCAAATGTGAGCTGCAAGGGCGCCATGGTGACTACCCACTGTTTTTGCCCTCATTCCAAGCTGCCAGGCGTAGAAAGCGTGGGAGAAGCCTCTATCGCAACAGCTACTACCAGGCCGCCAAGATCTGGAACGCCGGTATTTGCCTGTTTGCTTAGATGACCGTCGCCCTCATGGATACCTTGAAGCACCTGCCCTGTCTTCTTCCTCCAACGAAACAGACGAGCAGGAGACCCGGCGTTTCGGAGCCACAATGTCCATGCTAGACGGCAGGCAACAACGGGGGCAGTTGCTTGATTTTTTTCGCTGATCGGTAGCGCTGCTCGTAGCGACGACCGCAGGATATATGGTGCCAATAAAATCAACTGGCTTGGGCGCCCGAGGTGTCGCGCCAGTGCACGGCGGGAACTCTTCACTCCGACGCGCAGCATTGTCTTCATTCTCGGACGATGTGGCGCCGGTGGATGAAGCTCCCGTTTGGGCCGGCGTATTTTCTGAGCTCGTCTCCACAGCGTTAACAGTCGGGAGATCACCTTTCGCGTTTAGAACCTCCATGGCATCCATTATGTGCTCTCGCACAGCATCATGCTGAGGTCGAGTGCCGTGCCTTAACTTTTCAGCCTAAGACACCACACTCCCTTCAGCACAATGTTCAAAACGACGGCAGTTGTCACAGCGATCCGTCCACTCTGATAACGTTGGCACAGGGGGTCTGCCAGGAATAAACAGGAGGCTATATATGCTACAGACAGTTAGCACGTGAGGATGCCCGCAACGGTGACCCCATTGACTAATGAGAGTACGGCACAACGAATTATAGTTTTCATGTCCTGCATGTCTGCCACGCGTACGCCAACATTCTCTGCTTATCCGTGTCGCTTTCCCGAAAGGCTGAGGTGCTTCATATGTGTGCATGTCTTCCAATATATCTGGAAGCTACAAGAGATTCACGTTAACTTCTGTCGGCTCTGGATCTATGACCATGCATCTAGAACTTGACTGAGTGCGACGAGTTTGGCCTTGGCTAACGGTGACTTGCAAGTGACCATCCAAACGTGAGGCATCTGTAATTGTCCGACTGAACTTATTTCTTTAAGGCCTATAGCACTCCGTACGCTATATATGAACCCCTTTACCGACCTGCAAGCTCAGCGTGAAGAAATACGGAGTCCGTGACGAGCTTACCAGTAGGAAGACGAGGAAGCACGGTTCAATATTCAATACTACTGGCGGCAGCCTGCGCAGTACCTCCGCTTACAGACGATGATTACATTTGGGTGGAGGACATGGAAAGACATGACTGTTCGGAACGTCGTCTTCGTCTTTCTCACCACCGCCACATTGAATGCATGCGGAACAAACGGGTCTCATGTCTTTATTACAACGCTTTACAATTTGCGTCTAGGTGGCGTCCGGTTAGAGCAAGCAAAATTACTCTTAAATTAACATTGCCTCCCTTCCAATGCACTCTTGGTTCGCATGTGCTCGCCTCCGTGCCTCCGGGCCTCCGTCCTTTAGGGTGGCGCCTGCCTTTGTTCCGCCACTCGCCGCCGCTCGCCAAAGCACAGTGTTGCCAGTCAAGGTTTCCCACAGCAACGGGGCAACGAGGCGCCATGTTGGGTACCACGGCCACGTTCGTCCTCCGCATGTAGTACTGCGCCTACTGCACGTTAGCGCGGGTGTGCAAGCAGCGATTTGCGCTGCATTTGAACCCACCGCTCTAAACTTATCTTCTGCTATGATGCATCCTCACGCTAATTGCTTCTACTGCAACTTTGGTATGAAAATGCCAGGCTGCTGCGTGCCACAATGGACAAACCGTGCGTAGCAGACGAAACTAAGAATGTTTCGCCTTCCGACTTGCCCTAATCGACGGAAACGTTGGATTGCTCAAGTGAAACGAGATTTATCGGAGCCCACTGCTGCTTCTCGCGTTTGTGAGTCACTCGTTTTATTTCAGGCAGCTCTTTAGCGTGTGTTTAATGTACCTGCTCCGTGCGCTTTGCCAATTTAGCGTTGATCTTGTTGCATGCCGACGCGCAACAAGTGAACATCGCCGATTGCGAATCGTCAGCGCAGGCTAGCTCCGCAGTCATCAGCAGCCACGCCTTACCACACCTTTCGAAAACACGATGTTGCGTTTTAATTTGACGCACGGTTAACATTACGTAATGTATGTTTGCGTGGTGATACACGTCGTTGGAAGTAGTTCCAAACTGCGCGGAAAGCGTGCCGTGCTTTACAAAGCAGCGTGCATAGGGAATCGTTTTTTTTTTTTTTTGCGGGAGTCAGGCATTTTAGTACATGAACATCGTCACCAAATAATTCAAGAATTTTTGTTTCGCTTATATTTTTATACTATTCAGACTACGGTTTTAACGTTGGAGAGCTGTGTGAAAATAAATATATGCCCAGGTGTTGCTTCTGTACCTAAATTAAAGAGATGTAAGACAAATGGAATAACTATAAACAATTGACACTGTTAAATGTTTATTCGCTAGTATAATTCATATGGACCGCACTATTCTTTTTTTATTTACTCGCCTTCGGTAATGAAAACTTGTGGAGCGGTCATTGAAAGAAGTCTGATTGCAAGGCTGGAATTTATACCTCCAAGGAGGCTAAAAAAACGTTCGGTAATCCCTAAGCATATTCTTATGAGACGAGAACGCGAAAGCGTTTCTTTTGACTAGATTGTTGCTGCAAACCCGTGCTGTAAACCCTTGTTGCCGACTTAAGAGCCCTTTCCCCCTTCTAGTCGGGGATCCCTCTTTCCTACAACGCAGCTGCAGGCGGTTGCTGCGGCAGAGCCGAGCGCGCGCCGAGTTTTGCCACACGCGCGCGCGCTTTCGCCAACCCAGCGAAGAAACGCGGTAACGCGGCCGCACGCCACCGCTGGTAGGTGCAGCGGAGCAGAGCGCGCGCCGACTGCCGCTGCGGCGAGTGTTGGCGCTGGCGTCACGTCCGGTGGGAGATGTCACGTGCCTTCCGGGCACGGTTTTTGCGGACGCTTTTTTGCGGACGGCAGCTGGGCGCGCGCCATCGCCAACCTAACCAAGAAACGCTTTCGCGTTAAAAACGCGACTAGAGTGAGCGTGAAAGGTAGTGTATTTATAAATTGCAAGCACCTCGCTGGCGTCATGAAATCACCTCCCGCAACCCATGTCACACCCGCATCACAACTCACGGTGGGAGCAATGTGTCTTGATTTTTAACCCACTGGCAAAACTGCTTGCGCTCGCTGACTATAGTAACTGTTAATGATTGATCATTATTGTTTTCCTTTGACTGGCGTTTCACCCAGACGTATCGCTCGCTGAGGGTTTTGTCCGCACGCAGGCATCGCTTGCATCACGTCTCCTAATTTGTAATTATTACTGATTAGTGAACAATAGTCACTCTTGGCCAGCAAAACATGCAGCTTTACATCGCGCCATCAGGAAACTGCTGCTATTGGCGAACTTCTGAAACACAACCCACCACCACCACCAAAAAAGAAAAAAAAAACGTGGACACTGCTCTCGCTCGAAAATGTAGTCGTTTTCAACGAACATGTTCTTTCTGTTCTAGAAAACGGCGGCTAACTACAAAGAACAACCCCCCAGCTTTCCAAACTTGCTTCATAAACGAACTACCTCATTCTTGTTGAAGCCCTCGCGCTACCTTCAACATAAACGAGCGAACGCTGGGACCCAAAATGGCGGCCCGTCAAGTTTGGCGGCCGCCTAAGACGGTTGTACGCAACCATGGACAAACTTGTCACCACCCTAAAAGACGGAAGCGCGCACATGCAGGCTCAGTACCGCCATCTAGGAACGATAGAACGAAACAGATTGCCGTGCTTATGTGCGTGTCACGGTGAGCCGATCCTAGAGGCAGTGCAGTCAGATACTGTATGTGTAGAGTTCTCGAGTCAGAAGTGATTTTAACGAATTTCTGTTAATGAGCCCGGGCTGCCGACGGCTAACTTCGTCGTCGTCGTTGTGGCCACGGTAATGCAAGCCCATTTACAGCGGTTGACACGTTTCTGTGGGAAATACCGGCGCATCACCGCATGCTTCGCCCCTCCTCACGTTTCACGTTAGTGGAGCTTCATAATTTTATTATTTCATCTTAACAATCGGCCACACGTTGATGAATGAGCTGGCGGGGCTATAGCTCATACAAAGCGGTCGCTTAACTAATGGAGCCTACCAGGTGCGCACTCCTCGGTGGAGCCCGAGTGCTAGCAACAACTCAATGTTGTGCCAGGCGCAAGCATCACGTGAATGTGACCAAAACATTCGTACCTTACACCGCCGTCTTCTCCCTGCATACAGCGCGCAGGCTATAGTTTTCAATATTTCAATGTGCCGATGTATTCACATGCGAGGAAACGTTACCGAAGAAAATTTTGACGAGCAACTATTACTTAAGATAATGCCTGAAGAGCTGGAAGGACGCAATAATACAGCAACCGTAGCCTACCTTCGGATGATTTCACATCTAAATAAAAAAAAGCAATAATACAGCCAGGTCACCTAACTATACGCATTGTGTGTGCATTTGTACTATGTTGATAATAGTTGGGGGAAAGTAACGCAGAAGCAATGATTGCTTTTCCCAGTAATTACTCGAATAATTGCTGTGGAGAGTAACCGGTAAGCGCAATGAATGATATTTTTGAAGCGGATAGTTGCAATCAGTAGCTTTTTTGTTACGTGTACAAGTTTGGTTATAATGTACATGAATATACCTTCTGTCGTGTACGCTGTGTTCACATACAGGCGGCACCTGGCTCGACCCAGCTGTCGAAATTTCCGGAGCTTTTCTGAAATACGATGTCAACGTTCACCGATGAGCCGTTTTTTTTTCTTTTTGCTTTTGTTATACGCCACCTCGGACGAAACTTCCTGCGCGAATCGCTTGTGTCACAGGTGACATCTCGCAGGGCACTTTGGAGAGCAGGGAAGCATCGTTATAGCCGCTTTCTTTGCGGTCGATTGACATATTCTGCAGAAACATTTCCCAAACGATGTTCGTAAAGCAAGCAGAATTGACTTGATATGGAATTTCTGGGATGCGTCAAACTACGACATCCAATTAAGCAACTTCAACAAATTTAGCAAGTTAACAACGAAGTGAGGGCGAGTGAGTGAGTCACAACTTTATAAAGAAGCCAGGAGGTGGGAGGTGGGGTTAGGCTGGGTGGGCTGTCAGGCCATGCTTCACTACGATGTCTTCAGCCCTTGCCAGGACCCGTGTCTGTATGTCTAGCTTTCGACTGAAAGCTACGGGGGTCACGGAACTTTACTATCACACGCGGAAGGCTCTTGCGTAGATCACGCGTCGATATCACTGGGCAGCTCAATGTTCCACGAAGCTTCTCCACACGCCATTCAGATCCCCAGAAGCGTAAAGCATTAATGTCTGGCATGTTCGTTCACGAAAGCAATGAACCTAATAGATCTAAAAGAACATTAAAAAGAAAAGGTTCGCTGTATGGTATATATATGCCGAAAGTACATCATTTTACAATACTAATTAACGGGAGTGTCTACCGGCCTTCCTCGATTTCCCGTTTTTTATCGCAATATAAAGCGCACCATTCGAAGTGTACGCGCTGGCAGGGGTTTCGCTGTGAAGTCAGCAAAAAATTTTTAAACGAAATTTTTCGATCTTCATGGTCACCCCTTCTGCGTGTGTAGAGATGCCGGTAGCATTGCGTGCTGGGTTCTGAAATATTAATTTAAAAGTGAAAGCTACACTCTTAAAAAAAAGGTAGTGCTACTTACTAACTTTGAGGTAGTAAATGCTTGTCACAACATCGACTACCTAAGTAGTAACTGCAGGTAGTAAACGGCAAGGTAGTAACTTTACTACGATGTCATTTACCACCTGCAGTTACTAGCTCTAGGTATGGGTAGTAACCAAAGGTAGTAACTTTACTACCATGGCAATCTTTTATCGGGCTTATTATAATTCGGATTATATTTGCTTTTTACGTTGCCATATCAGGTCGACTGTATTGCAAAAGATTAAGATCAAATAAAAATGAGCGCGGTAAGGCATTGTCCGGTCACGCTGATTGGTGCTAATTACATCGTGTTACACCAATTAAAAACTGCTAATTACTTCACGTGATTGGCCCTGCGAATACGCTGCACATAGAAATATTTAGGTGACAGCTTAGAAACATGTTCGAACCAGAAACGACAGCACACACTCCCGCACACGGAAGACCAAACCTTCTACGCGATATATGTCCTTACTTAGGGACGCTCACGTTGTTCCGGTAAGCAAAAGTAGATTCGGATAAGTATTCAACGTTTTGGATTGAGATTCTTGTATTTTTCTCTTTCCGTATATGTATGCAACCACCGCTGCATGGGACTCTTATTCAAACATAATCAAATCACTTATAGTTTGTCTAAATTCCGCGTACGCCTATCACAATTACAGCATAATATACTGCTGCCAGTGGAGGTAGTACACTTACTAACGCGATACGTACGCATGTAGTGACAATTACTACCCCTGACATTTACTACCTCTAGCATCTAAGCTAGTAATTGACAGAAAAATGTAGTAATGGTGCCAAAACGGTAGTAACTGGTCCCGTTACTAGTTTTTCTAGTACCTTTTTTTAAGAGTGTACTCTTCGTCGTAAAAGAATGCTGCCAGATGCTTGTCAAATACAATTAATTGTAATAAATATTGCTTATAAGCAGGATATATGAACCTGCATGTGCATTTCTTGGTTTTTCGTTACACCTGGAGATTGACACTCATTACCGAGGATGGCGCCGTCGGTCATTTTTTGTTTACAAGTTTCAGGGGAAAGGAAAACAGAACTTCCAGGACAGGTTTCAGGGTCAATTATTCTCTTTTTATGTGGTATGAGCATGTTCGTTTCCGTCAATGTAAGCAACGTTCTTCTCATTTTTACCACAGCCGATAAAAAAATTTTCGGGCTGTAGACACTCCGAGATGACCACGAAGATATCGTGTTTTCGTACAGACGAAGCATTACGTGCTTCAAGCCGCAGGTATTAGTTTTTCTGTAGTCAGGCGTTAGCCAGTAGTACTTCTCTGTAAGATAATAAAAAAAATGACTTAGACTCGTGACAGTCATTCGTTTCGTTTCGCGCGTTTGTGAGCGTTCTACTTCTGCCTGTGGCATTGAAAATGGATTGATAATGTAGTACAAGCACGGTAGAGTTTACGAGGTCTCTACAAAGCTAGCTTCGTGGTATGAAACTTAGGTATGTAAAAGAAAAATGCTGTGTTCGGCACGTTATGCTTGCTCTAATATCGTTGTACTTCCGTATACACAACTGCATAGGCTTATTGTTCACCACGCACGCACGTTTACCCCCCCCCCCCCGCCCCCATTGTATCAAAGCCAAATACCCGCGTCGTACGTACGCACGAACTTCTCGTACACGCGTCTTGATGTCCAGCACGTGCGCAAATATCGGGGTACGTGCTGTTATTAACGGTATTAATAATATTGTTACTATACGTTGGTTCTTTGTTAGCTCCCGACCTTTTGGAACGACATGTAGGTGTTTATAAAATGGCGCCCAAACTATTTCACTCAGTACGAAGAGGGAAAACCTTTGGAAATCGTCTTCATACCGAGCGTGAGAGAGTACCGCGGACGTAATTGCCTTCAACTCGGATAATAACTCACTTCATATGCAACTTATGGGTTATATGGCCCAAAGAGAAGGCAAAAAAAAAAAGAAAGAAAGGCGTGACAGCCAAAAACATGGACACGACGACGTCCTTCCTGCTGCCTGAATTGCTTTCCAAGCTTGCGTGCCCGCGGCCATCCTTGCCACACAAAGCATGCAGGGGCGCAGAAGGCAATATTCTCGACAGCAGGGCTATTTGCAGCACCGCACGCCGTCCTGGTTCACGCAAGTCTTCCTGGCGCCTCCGTATTGAGAGGCGTCCGAAGCAATGTTCCCCTGTCCCAAGGAAGCAGCGCACGAAACAGCACAAAGCGAAGGAAACGAAAGTAAACAAGATACTCGCCTTCTGGTGGGCGTACTTTGGGGCGTGCAGTGCCACAGTATATGACTCATATGTTCACTGGTTCCTCCACGACAGATCGCCACCGTTTTCTGAGTTCGTTGACAAGGTGTTACAGGACATATTTAAAACAGATATGCACATTTTCTGTAAATTCAAAACGAACAAATAAAGCACATAGCTCATGGTCTTTCTGTTATCATTAAATCAGACAATGCTATTTCTGCCTCAAGCGATGTAGTCGGCGCCTTCTTGTCAGCAACGGAAACCTATGACTATGAGGTGATGGAAGGAAAGGATAACACGATAGTAGAGTGTACTAGAATTTTTTGAGTGGCGCGACCGCCGGCCGGAGAGGGGCCCCCTCCGCATGGAACACAGCGGCGGCGCTGCAGTCGTCAGACCTTGGTTGCTCCGGCCCGCCTCGCTGGCGTCTGCTTGCCAGCGCGCTCACAAAAATGTTCGCAAGAGTGGCGCGAGTTTATATGAAAGGAACGTAAAAACGAACTGTTTCATCGCACCTGAACTGCATTACCACCACTATGGCAATTAATTTGCGCCGGGAGAGCGCCTGGCAGGTGTAGATAGGTTTATTTTGGTTTTATAATGAAGCGCGAATGGATCACTTGAGCAGCGATGCTCCACATGCAGCTTCATCATCTTTTAACTAGGCGATCGATCTCTTTTCATATTGCTTGCCTGCTTACTTCCAAGGTTTCTGCTCAAAAGGCAATGTTATTACCTATGAACACGGCGAGCGTGCGAGCATATTGCAATCATCAAATATAGTTTTAAATCAGCCCGCAGTTCTACTGCACGCTATATATCGGTGCTCATTTTTGGTATAGGCACTTTTACTCAAACACAAAGAAGGTTCTACCTATCGCCTACTTGTGAAAAGTGAGATATTGTTTTGCTGCGTGTCCACATCGGTGTGACGGATATAAACATGCTGTACCAAGCATAATTATTCACACTGTTACTTTCGTTTCCTATAAATATAGGTAAACTGAAGAAACCATACACTCACTCATAGCTCAGAAATCTTAGAATGTTGAGTAATGAAAAGGGTGTAGTGTGACAATGTTACGTTTAGGAACTAACGTTCAAGTGTGGTGAAGAAATTTTAAGGATCAATTAAGGTATTCTATGAAAAATTAGGTCCGTGCTGTGCGAAGTCGTGAGAGATAAACTGTTACATTCAGAGATGATGCGAGGGAAAAATGGATATTCCGAAGAACCTGTTTTGGTACAAGGGATTAAAGATTTAGTATGGTGATGTCTCCTCAGCGGCGACCGCAGTGGTAAAGCATACAGCTCAGGGAAAGACATTTTAATTAGTCTGGATTTTCTGGCACACTCAAAATCTTCATACATGGTGCTCTTTAATTAGGTCCGAAAGGTCAGTTCCGCTACTACTTAGAATATAAGTAGCGAACGACGTTGCGCTTTAAATTTTCTCCGGTCTTTGTACTACGATTTATGCAGGAGTCCCAACTGCGCATGCATGTCCATGTCCTGGTCTGAAAAACGATATGTATACTGACAAATTAGGTTTTGCAAATGTTTCTTTTAGTTATTATCTAATGGAACCAAATTTACGGACTGGTGACGCTCTGGTGAGAATAGTGTGACCTTTCCAAATGAGAGAGTGAGTAATGCGACGCCTAAGTACTTGCATTCAGATATACCAGGTAGCGATTCCGATTGAAAACCGTAAGTAAAGAAGGTCTTGTATCGTGTTCTTTTTTTTTGTGTGTGTTCTTATAAGCACTGGTTTATCTCCATTCAGCTACATGCCGTAATGAGAGCACCAGGGAGAAATGTGTCCATTCCTCATAGTTGTTGATTTCGTTAAGATGGACGCAATAGTCTGCTAATAATTCGATCTCAAATGGTGCCCTAATAAGTCGTTAATATGTATTAAAAATAACAGCGGATTCCGAACGCTAGTCCAAAGTACTCAGAATTGTAACGAGTATAGCTCACGAGAACAATCACAGTAATGCTGTCAATGCGAACGCATCTATAGATACGTAAAATGTCATCTATTAAGAAGAAAGTATAGGTAGACGGGTTGAGACCCTATGAATTAGTATTATACATGTGGAACCAGTTCAGTAGCGCACCCAGGATCTCTGCCGGGGGGGGGTTCAATCTTTCACGAAGGGCCGGGCATGCGATTGCACAGTTGTTGCGTGCGTAAAAAAAGTAAATAAAATGCCAAAAAATATAATAACATCAATGATGATGATTATTTTATTATTTTTTCGGCGTTTTGCTGAGACATTAGCGCCACATTCTTCTAGGACACAGGTGCAGTTACGGAGTGGGAGGGGGTTAGGTCGGCCTCAGGGGGGTTACAGTTAGCACCATATGGAGGTTTACAACCCCCCTAAACCCCCTCCCCGTCGGTGCGCCACTGAACCAGTTAGACTGCTCTCTTAAAATATAAAAAAATGACGTCGACTTCGCCTGACATAACGAGAGCAATTACGGCAGCAAAAATATACAAAAACAGAAATTACAGAGGTATTTAAGTTGGGTCATTTTCAAGAAATCTTTACGAAAGATCTGGCTGCGATATGAACATAACTATCGGTAACGAACTAGCTAAATAATTGTGAGACGTATTCAATAATTTTACAGGATGAGAATAAGGAAGTTGGTAATTCCGGGCAGTAACTTGTAACAGTTCAGTATTAGCCAAACGGGACCCTGTACTCAGCATAAAACATACCTAGAAGGTCTTGCCATTTTCGACATTGGCCTGCTAGAGCAGATTGAAACTAATGTTGCTCATTTCGAGCTCTCTTCCCGTACTCTCCACATCCTTATGTATAACATCGGGAATGACGGACATCCGTGCCTCCACTCTTACGGCGTTTTCCTTGTTTTTTTTTCTTATTCTTCTTCTTATTTTGTGCAGGCTGCGTTTTTGCGATGTTATCCCCATCCTAAAATATGTGCCGTCGTCACCTATACCAGATTTTTGCAATATATCCCACAAAGTAATTCACTGTCTGACGTTTTACTGCACGCCAATCATGTATAAGGAAGTTCTGATTAAAAACTGCTTTATTTTCAATAAAATTAACGCCTCCATCGCGCCCCGCGAGAGGGGGTCGTGCAACGAAGCTGCGAGCGCATCAGATGCTTGCAAGGCGCACAGAACGGATCTTTATTTTATTTTATTAGATGTATCTGTGAAAACGCCGGCCAGCGCGACTGTGCTGCCGTACCTATGTTTATACAATATTTATTGCAATGCGCATGGCACAGCACGCACGCACACGCGAAAAAAAAAAAGAATTAGATTGAGCACCACAGCTCGGGCCACGCTGGCCGTGCCTGCCCCAATGGTTAGGCACGCCAGCGCCACCGCTGCTTTCCATGCGAGAGGGGACACCGGTTTGCACGGCGCGCCCGCTCCGGTCGCGCCACTCAAAATATTCTAGTACACTCTAACGATAGTATATACGCAGGGTTCCCGCCATTGTGGGCGGCGGTGGAAATGCCACCCTCCGCTCCAACTGACCCCCTTGACGCAAGAAACGCGCCTGAATAACCAAAAATAGCATCTCTGCGCACATAGTATCTCCCACAAATGCTCTCGATCAGAAATTCTTATAACATTTTGAATTGTGGTAGCAGCCTCTGTTTTTCACTCAATACTGTATCATCGCAATTACACCTGCCCCCGCCCTGTACCAAAATGTTCGCCGCTTCAAAGAGAGAGAGAGAGGGGAAAAAATCACAGCATATCCACGGGGTGAATGATGATGAGTGGTCGAAGCTCCGGAGGGAATCATCGGTAAACCGTGAACCTTCCGTGTAATTCGCCCAGTCGATCATCATGTAAAGACGTCTTACGCAGCACCTTACACAGGCCGGAACACGCACCGCGTTTGCCGACGCCATCACATGACTGCTGAGAGAGTATAAGGCGGAGAGGCCACAGCGTCTTACACCAGCTTCTTACACGGGCCGTAACGCGTTAGCACAAACGCGTTAGAAACGCGCAGTCTTTCGTTAATATTGGGTATTTAGTGCCATCGTGGGGCATGTGCCCATGTGCGCTTCGTGGCGTAGTGGTTAGCGCCGCGCGTTCGGAAGCGAGGGGTCCCTGGTTCGATTCCGCGCTTCGGACACAACGTTCGGAATTTTTTTCTCATCGTCCACGGTCCACCAAGCGCGATCCGACACGTACGGCGACGATCCAGGAGAATGAGAGGAGCGCCTTCACCCAACCGCCATATTGTACGCATGTCTATGGGACAGCGCCCTCTCGGAAACGAGACGAGAAATGGAGATGACGACACAGAATGTGTACAGCGCCATCTAGTGTATCGTCACCCAACTGCAGTTTGCATGCTGGATGGGTGGATATTAGGAGCGTCCCCTTTATAACGGGGCGGTGGCCGGGCCACCAAGCTCTAGCTTTATTTCTTTTTCGTTTACAACCATTTCTTTTCCCGAATCACACATATTTTCACAACTAATTTTTTTTTCCTCGTCTATTTATTTTATCTATTATCGTTCTGCTGTGATGTAACAATCTTACCCGAACTACCTTGTGCTTTTGTTTGCTCTATACTTTTGCGCCACCAATGCTCTAAGCGCCTTTTACTTATATCCATCGCCGGCATGTTCAGCTTTCCCCTGTTACTCCTGAAACCCATGGCCTCCTGTAGGGTAGTGTCCACAGCTACACCTGGGTGGACATCTGTACATTCAATCAAAATATGGTCTGTCGTTTCCCTAGCTTTTCCACAGCACGTACATGTATCCCCTTCTTTATTGAATTTCGCTCTGTAACTTCGGGTTCTCAGGCAACCGGACCTTGCCTCAAACAGTAAAGCGCTTCCCTTTGAATTATCGTAAAATTTTTCTCTCTTGATTTCGTCTTTCCCTTTTCGGTAGTTGTTCAATGCCGGTTTCTTCTCCATTCTTGCTATCCAATCCGAGTTCTCCGCCGCTCTGACCATGCTCTTAACGCTCTTTTTCGTCCCATCCGTTTCGTTACTGGATGTATACTTACTGGTAAGCTTCCTAGTTCTCTTCCTCCATTGTGAATCAACGTTCTTCCTATACAAATACCTGAATACTTTCGCTGCCCATCTACTTCCTTTCATATTCCTTAATCTCTGTTCGTACCTAATTTTACTCTGAGCTTCCCTTCCCTCAAAGTCAGACCATCCCATATCCCCCTTAACAGCCTCATTTGTGGTCTTCCCATGGGCGCCCAGTGCGAGACGTCCGACCGTCCTCTGATTCACGTCCAGCCCTGATTGTACCTCTGACCTCATGCACACCACTGAGTTTCCGAATGTAAGTGCTGGCACCATTACACCTTTCCACAAACCTCGAATTACCCGGTACCTGTTGTAACCCCACAGCGCTCTATGCTTCATTATTGCGGAGTTCCTCTTTCCTTTAACTATCATAGCTTTTTCTTGTACTTCCATGTATCTATTCCCATCATTTATCCATATCCCGAGGTATTTGTACTCTCGTACTCTGGGTATCTCCTCGCCCTGTATTGATATGGTCTGATCGTTGCTGTCATTGAATATCATCCAGCCGCATTTTGTCACACTAAATTTTAGCCCTAAATCTTCACTTTCCCGACCACATATATTAACCAGACCCTGCAAATCTGTTCGACTGTCTGCGAATAGCACAATATCGTCTGCATGCATCTCTATGGGACAGCGCCATCTATTGTATGCTAAGGGAGACGCTACTGGCTACGCAGGATGCATCGACAACCGAGAACCGCCCAGGTGATACCATAAGGAGCTTCGCCCCTAAAAAAGCGAAGAGTAAAGGCAGGGAGATTAACCAAGCGCGTGATCGGCTGGCTACCCTGCGCCTGGGGAGGGGGAGAGGAGAATAAAAATATCTGGGGATGACGCCGCATGCTCTAACACCATAACAGCTCAGTGTTTGGAGCGTTCTGCTTTCGAGCTCCCGGGTTTGATCCTATAACAATACGACCTTTGTATTCTTGATATAGCGGAATATCACACACTCATGCTCGTGCAAGAATCGCAAGGCTCGAAATTATTCAGTCAGCTCGCCACTGCAGCTTGTTCCGCGGTGTTGCTTTTGGACATTACTAGCGAAAAAAATTCGTCTCGTGCACTTATTGCGTAGCTGTATAATCTAAAATTATGCTATGAAGCAACATTTCACTAGAAATCAGCATATAATTATTACAAATCTTTCTTTTTTTAATACGTGCGAAATGTACACTTTGGACGACGAGCAAGAGGCCTGCTACATCGCCACACCAGGAGGCGGTGGCCACAAAAAAAAAGGAAAAAAAACATGCTTGCGCCAGACATCGCGACAAAATCGCCATGTCACTGAAAGACCCGTGTGCCTCCATCACCAGTGCAGTGAACTACACGACGCAATCAACGTCCTGCCTCACGCCTCAAGGTTCATTGCACTTGCAACGCATTTTGCAACGGCTGCGTCGAGAGGCGACGTGAGTAATTATCCGCTTCGTTCTCGCGGCACGCTGTGTTAGGAGACAGCAGTTCACTGAAGAAAAACAGAAGAAGCAAAAATTTTGTGCCAACGGTTCTTTAAACCCCACCAATCAATCACTGCGACCGCGTTACCTGTCCACTTTACACAGGCCAGCTGTGTCGCTCAATGTGCCTTAGAAATACCGGACAGCGCTAAACTACAAACACTATTTTCGTGATAAAAGCACAATCTGCTTTACATGGTCCTTCCTTCCTATCTATCTATCTATCTATCTATCTATCTATCTATCTATCTATCTATCTATCTATCTATCTATCTATCTATCTATCTATCTATCTATCTATCTATCTATCTATCTATCTATCTATCTATCTATCTATCTATCTATCTCGTCACTTAATTTAGCGCATTAAGATGGCTTCTGAAGCAATGCGCACAATTTTTTGAAATGCGACGCATTTTACTATAGCCTCCATTTACAGTCCAATCATCTTTGGAACGTTCGGCGCACATTAATTAATATCGCAGAATTTTGTGCAAATATATCTTCTTTATAGGACACATATGCATACATGGTACTTTTTTTAAATGAAACAAACTGAATTTTTGTTCGTAGACATAAACAACCAGAAGTGAGGTTAGTGGCGCAAAGCGGCTACGTGTAAACGATGAATCCACTTGAATTTAGCGAATACAGCCGGAAGCATTTCACGCAGGAAAACAATTCAGCTTTAATTTTCTGTTTTTCTTTCCCTGTTGTGGCTATGGCAGCTGGTGCGAATATAAAACGACGACTATACACCAGAAAGAAAATGTATTGTAACTAGCGGGATCTGCGAGGCGCGTTCGGGCTTCGTCGTGGCCTGGCCGGATGCAAACGAATTCAGCGGTCGGGGTCGCGGTGCCACTGCATCGGCGAGCATGCACAGCTTGTGTGTATTAGCGGGTATCTATTGACGTGCGCTACGTTTGGCTGCGAAAGCGACGAAGTCAAGCGGACGCATCGCCAAGCTGCGCTGTATGCCCAACTAGGGACGTAGATGAACAGACCGCCTAAAACCGGTTGAGAATAGGGAATGTCGCAGGAGCGAACGTTTCGACAAGTGCACTTGTCTTCGTCAGGACGGCGACTGCCTTCTCCAGCATTCGTTTATGCGCGCCATTGCACGCTCTCCCCCGTCCACAGAAAGAGAGGAGAAGAAGAGGGGCACGTGCGAACAACAACAAAAAAAGGGGGTAGGGTGTAGGGGAAGTTGGGTGACAGGTGTTAATATACATGGCAAGAACGAAAGCTTCCAAACAATCCGCTCGTGGTACATACCTCGGAAATACATTGTGTGCGCAGCGCTAGAAAGCAGGATGAAGAGAGAAACAGATACGCTAGGTACGGGGATTGCACCCATCGCATGAGTCCCCCCTCCCACCACGCACCAACCGCGCCGCACCCGCAGTGCATTTCACGGAAAGCTTGTTGTCAAAAATGTGACCACACTGTTTAACTCCGTTGTTCTCGTCGAGCTGGATGGGGGATTCGCACCTGGAAGTAGACTTTCGGGAAGAAACATTGTTAACTAACATGTCCATACCTTAACCTTTTGTCGTCTTTGTTACCCCCCCCCCCCCTCCGTTATTAATGGACTCAAGGGTTCCCTGGAGGGTATTGAACTTGTATATGAGATTCGATTCCCTGTATTTTCGGTGCCTCGGCGAGTGGAAGTTTGCCTGAAGTATGTAGAGTTTAAGTTCGTCAGAATTATGACCTGCCATACTAAAATGCTGCACCACTGCCTTCGGCAGGTTATTCGCGGTGTCCGAGCGGTGCCCGTTTAATCTAATATTAATTGGTTGACCAGTTTCACCGATGTATTGCTTATGACAGAGTGAACATTCCTACATGTAAATAACGTTTGAGTGCATGTGAAACTCGATTTTATATGATGGACATATTTGCTTCCCGTGCTTTTAACTTCAATATCATTTTGAATAAATATGCTTGCAAGTCTTACATCTGGGACGGGAGCAAGTTATGCAGGCGGTGCGCTGAGGGTTTACTTTGGCATGTACTGGCAGGTCCTTAAAGTTTCCATTACGGCGGTAGGTGACTCTTGGTATTTCGGGAAACGCTTTTCTAAGATAATCGTTGCTTGTTAGTATTGGATAGTATTTGCGAATAATATTATTTATGTTTGGAAGCGCATTGGAGCATTTCCTTATGGATGCTAGCGGCTGGTTGGCCTGCGCTTTAGGGCCTTTTTTTTCTAGTGCTGGTGTCCTATCTAGTTTACACGCGTCAATGTATGCCTTGTTTAGAGCGTCGTGCGGGTGATATCGTTTAGCTAAAGTTACCTTTAAATTGCTTAAGGGGTAAACGTAATCCTCTTCCTTACTACAGATCCTTCTTATGCGCCTTGCCTGTCCTATAAATATCCCCTGTTTGCAGTGTCCCGGGTGATGACTATTATAATCTAGATATTGCTGGCTCTCCGCTGGCTTTCTGTAAAGTGTCGTGCCGAGGAAATCAATTTTGCTAGAAGAGTGGCGCATGGCAAACTTAATGCTGGGATGAAAGTTGTTAAAATTCTAAAAAAAATTTGCTTAGTGCACTTACACCATGTTGCCAAATAATAAAGATATTGTCTATGTAACGGTGGTAGGTGCGAGCTGTGCTTCTAGTTGCCCTGTAAAGATATTGCCGTAGGTCGGCGCAAAAACGAGTTCCCATGCTGGAGCGAAAAATTTGCAGGTAGTTGGTAGAGTCAAATTCAACGTAATTAAGCGTAAGGACTAGTTTCAGTAATGCGATGTAAGCTTCAGCGGCGTGTGCACGCTTGCTATTCTGTATTGCCTTCGGGAGCGCTTCAATTCCTTCTGTGATAGGTGTATTCGTGTATAGGAAGATCTGAGATTGTTTGAATTTCGTTAGTGGACTCTATAATCCGCAGGAAGTGAGGTGTATACTAAATAAAGGACGGAACGGTGGGCGGTATATCGGATAGGTGGTGATTAAGAAACTTCGATAATGACTTCATCGGGGTGCTGTTATTGGATACTGTGGATCTGCCCGGTATTTCAGCGGTAAGTAGTTCATCTATGCTAACCCTATGGATCTTAGGAAGGAGGTAGAAACGGCCTGCTTGTTTATTATGGCATTAAGAAGCGGTACTCGGATTGTGTGATTAACTCGCTGGCTAAAATATCTGTTATCGTACGTCGCATCCTGTCGCTGTATTCTACAGTTGGGTCGGAATATAAGTTTCGGTAATGCGCATTGTTAGTGAGCTGCGAATAACCTGCCGAAGGCAGTGGCGCAGCGTTTTAATATGGCAGGTCATAATTTTGACGAACTGAAGCTCTACATACTTCAGGCAAACTTCCTCTCGCCGAGGTACCGAAAATACAGGGAATCGTATCTCATGTTCAAGTTCAATACCCACCAGCCTACAGGCATAAACCTTTCAAATGGAACCCTTGAGTCCATTAAATGCGGTGGGGGATGGGGTAACAAAGACGACAAAAGGTCAAGCTATCATGTTAGCTAACAATGTTTCTCCCCGAAAGTCTGCTTCCAGGTGTAGATCCCCCATCCAGTTCGGCGAGAACAACGGCGTTAAGCTGTGTAGTCACACATTTGACAACAAGCTTTCCGTGAAATGCACTGCGGGTGCGGCGCGGGTGGTGCAGGGTGGGAGGGGGGACTCATGCGATGGGTGCAATGCCTGTCCCTAGTGTATGTGTTTCTCTCTTCATCCTGCTTTCTAGCGCTGCGCACACAATGCATTTCCAAGATAGGTACCACGAGCGGATTCTTTGGAAGCTTTCGTTCTTGCCATGTATATTAGTCACGATAACACCTGTCATCCAACTTCCCCTACACCCTACCCCTTTCTTTGTTTTTGTTTGTTGTTCGCATGTGCCGCTCTTCTCCTCTCTTTCAGTAGACGGGGGAGAGTGCGCAATGGCGCGCATAAACGAAGGCTGGAGAAGGCAGTCGCCGTCCTGACGAAGACAAGTCCACTTGTCGAAACGTTGGCTCCTGCGACATTCCCTGTTCTCAATCGCTTTTAGCGATCTCTTCATCGATTCAAGCCTCCATCTTCCCCTGAGCTTCGCTTCTATACTTTGAACTAGGGACGTGCGGTACATAGTCTCTCGTACAAGCGAGAATGTGGGTGTCATGGTCAGAAAAACCCGCATAAGCAGGCTCTCGGGCTTCCTGATGCACGCGCCTGACAGCGAGGTATTAAAACTCGGCCTGCACAACACGGTCGGCGAGTTTATAAAACCCATCTTTCAAGTCAAAGGATGAGGCTGTGCGCCACATATGCAAAGAGGGTTCATTTCTCTCATCTGGGGCTCAGTCTACGTCATCGTGATTCTGGAGTCACTCTGACGACATTAAAGGCAACTCCATGTACCAGTGCTCCCACCGTAATACGCGCACGGAGTACAACAACGGGCGCTGCCATATAGGAGAGCCAAGGCCACGTACAAGCTGTTCAGAAACGAGCCGACCGCCACATACACGGACGCGGGCACTATAGCCGACATAAGAGCGATGACGGCCACAGTCGTCCAGCGCGATCAAAGAGCCACCAGATTAAGTTTACCGAGACTCGGTGCCTTAGAAATAGAGGAAGCACCCATTGCTCTTGCCATTGCACTAGCTAGAGTTTAAATAATCATTTGAAGACCTCTCAACAAGCGTGCTGTAACTTCTCGTGCGGATGAATTCTCCGCATGTGTGAAGATATCGCCACTCAGCCAAGACCTGGCCGGCTCATCTCAACCATGTGGGGACCTGCCCACTCTGACATCCCTGACAACGAACGAATACGCCCGCCTCTTGGCCCTAGAATTATTCTGTCAGGATTCGTGAGGTGAACGGATGAGGCCAATATCATCGATCGTGTATCAGGAGAGGACGCAGCACTCTGCGTTAGGACAATCCATATACCAACTAGCGCACACACAGCTTTCCAATGAGCAAGAACGACAACTTTGCCCCGCCACGGTGGTCGAGTGGCTACGGTACTCGGCTGCTGATGAGGGTCGGGGATCGAATCCCGGCCGCGGCGGCTGCATTTCGATGGAGGCGAATTGTTGAGGCCCGTGTACTGTGCGATGTAAGTGCGCTGTAGTGGGGGCTCCGGAAATTTTGACCAGCTGGTCAAAATTTCCGGAGCCCTCCCCTACAGCGTCTCTGACAATCACAGCAGGTTTTGGGACGTAAAACCCCAAGAATCAATCAATCAATCAATCAATCAATCAATCAATCAATGACAACTCTGTGCCCTTTAGAAGAGCGCCTCTTTCAGATAATGGGAGGATGCGACAAAACCCCCACTTGTCTAATCTTTCCTACCCTTCTGACGAGCTTTGGGAAAGAACACTTATCAAAACCAGCACCGATGACCAGCGCTGCCTGGTATTGCGAGCTATAAAAGTAGTAGTAGTTCTAGTCGCATTAAAACTTCCCCCCATTCTCTCTCTCTCTGTACGTGTGTTTAGTCTCTCTCTCTTCAATGTATAGCTTCCGGTGTTGGCATGAGCGCTGTGTGCCCACTGATCGTTTCGTGGGGCATACACCACTCTGAGTGGAAAGGATGGCAAACTTCACTGAATCGTTCCTTTCACCGATAGTTTTCCTCACATTGTGCACCATCGAAATGGGACTCCTGAAATGGCTTTGGTGGCGCTATTTGCGCCACCTGTCTAAGGCGCCTTCAGCGAAAGGCTATCGCCTGATATAGGGGCTGTTCTTTGTTCTCTCTCTCAGGATGCCAAGGCCGGCATTGAAGGCCGGTCTGATTTAACGTCGCCGGACTTCTTAAAATGAAGCTGTTTCTCTCTCTCTCTCTCTCTCTCTCTCACTCACTCTCTCTCTCGCTCTCTCTCTCTCTCCTCGTCCGCTATACCTTAGAAGAGGCATTTCTGGGCCTGTGTAGCTGACGCACCAATTCACACGAAGACGATGGAGCACTTCACCGCACTGCTCCTACATATTTTATCCAATGATGTAAGGGATGACGGAGAGGAGCAGAGATACGTTTAAATGAATGCCAATATAACACGACGCTTTCTTCTTCAAGTACAAGTATACTGTCCAGCAGTGTTCGGACAATTGTCCGACATGACTCTTTTGTAGCCATTGTTGCTGCCATTTGGCAACCCCATGCACGACATGCTCCCGAAATAGAACCAATTCAGGCAGTACTTAGCCGCGGCTGCATTCCAACAAAAAGGTCAGCGTCCACCGCTCTCGTGCGTATTTGCAGGGCCGCCGCAGAACACCTGCTACAACATTTCTGATACGTGGAAGCGTTAGCAGTTCTGGCTGTCCGTGCTGCCTGTGAGGTCTCTGCGGTGTCGATAGATGGCGACGCATGTAGAAGAATCATGTCAGTGAGGAGGCTGCTGCGACCTGCAGGCATCGTTAGGTCGGCCCGTCGTTCACCTGCTGTGCACAACCGTCGGTCGGCATCTAGCGCTGGAGGCCCACGATGTTTGATCCTGAAAATACTGCGATCAGTAGAAAACATGGAGGCCCAGCGCAGGCAGGTTCAATCGTACGCACTGCGATGGCTGCGCCTGTGGTACCGTAACATGAATTATAAAAGAAAAATAAAATTGCGCCTTAGCCCTTGCAAATTTTAACATGAGGGCGAAAAAAAAAAAGCAACAAGGAACACGAGTCACTTGTATTTCACTGCAACGACATGCGCCCTTACAAGACTATATTAACTAGGCCACGGCCGTGACTAGGCCGTCGTCGAAGTCGCGAAGGCAACACAGCTGCACGTTCGAAAGTCCCCTCAGCAATGTTGAAAACGGTGCACACATTACAAAGAGCGCCTTATATAGCAGGAGTAGACGTTGTTCTGGCAAAGATACGTTAAGTATCTAGCTAGACAGCAGACTAGTAGCGACATATTAACCGTGACTGTGCAGCGTGCGCTACTGAGTCTAGGCATATAAGAATAAGCCAGGCTATGTTTGCTAGAATAATGTAAGCAACATTACCTTATGTTATAAGACTTTAGAATCAATTGTAAAAGAAAATAACATGGACAGTGTACTGGTTACAAAAAATTGAGCTCCTCTGTTCTGCAAGTTATTCTCAGTCATTTGGTTGCATTCTCCAAATGAAATATGATGTCTTAATTATTTATTATTTAGGGGAAGGGGCCATGTTTTTTGGTTCCCTGTTCATACACGATCCCCAACAGCAGCCAAGAGCCGTCCTTTCTCTTTTTTCTCTCAATAGAGGTCACATTCATTCAATTATTCTCTGGAGTGTTTTGAAACTGGCAAGAAGCTTTGAAAGACAAATGGTGGTTAGGACGCGCTAAGATGACTAACACAAGCAGTCACAATCAGACCACATTACCGTCCTCCACTTCCCGCCCCCTCCCCTCTATATATGAAATCCTCTTATACCAGAATTATCCGCAAAGCAAAATATCAAGGCCGCAGTCGGCCAGTGATGTTGCGTATCCATTCACCGATCATTTTCATGTATAGGTAATCATGTAGATTGACGCTATATTTAATTTGGTAGGTGAGAGTGGTGTGCCTTTGATGAGGCACATCACTCTCACCTACTGCAAAAATCATCTCCCTTCTTGCCCTTGCTGAAACCATCCCTTACCTTGCTTCCTTTTATTTCTTTTTTGCCTTACAGGCATCTTCAAGTCTATTTCCTTTCACCGCACTATGTAACTAGGTAATTCCATCCCTGCTTGCATTCGTTAGCTTTCGTTAAATTTCTTTCAAGGTGCTTTCTTCGAAACAAGTTGTGTATATGAAACCTAAAAGAGATAGTTCTGTAAAAGGTTCTTTTTAATTTGCATTTTTTTATGTTTGCCATAATTGTAAGCCTCTCTTGCGATATCCCTCTTTCGAGGTTGCTTTACGTACAAATACAATAAACGAGATAGCAAATAACTGTTAAGAAAGAAAAACTTGTCAATTTCGCCTGTATGGCTTGCATTCGCAAAAAAAAAAAAAAAAGTTTATACGTTGCAGTTGCTCGTAAGTCCATCTGCCAGCCACTAGCTGCTCTGCAGCGGGAACGATCGTCAAGACACCCATTTACGAAAGAAATGAACGAAACGGTGTTGCGAATTCGGGCAAAATCGGAGCGTTGCGAAAGCGGACTCCATGTCGGCACATCATTGCCATCCTCACGATGCCTGCCATAATCGCAGATAAAATGCGTTTCATGCCGTCTACCGGTTCGGGTAACGGTTTCGTGACCGTATACGCAACGCAACGCAAACAGCACCGCATGTAACGGAAGCGTTGACGTCAGTGTGGAGATACGGAGAAAATTCATGCTGACATTCTTCGCTGAAAGCTGCAGTAACGAAGCTAATACAGTCCACCTCAGCTGCCCAAATAGAGTGGGCTGCAGCTACAGGAGAAGTCCGTCCGGACATTTTCACAGATCCCCCACAGTGCGCTCTCCGCTCTTGCACTAAGAGGATAAAAACTGCTTTATCGCTGTATGGTACTTCAGTTCGTCCAGTAGCAACTTAAAAAGACAAAAAAAAAGAGGGAAAGAAAACCTAAAAATGTCGTGCTGCACGAGGCGCTTTCTCTCTGCTGCCAAGCGGGTTGCAGATGCCAAGTTCTCGTCGTCGTGTATAATAAGCAGGTACACGGAGCAACTCGGAATCATTGTGTAATGTGACGCATCACTCTTGTATTCACGGTACTTCTTAAAGCATGGGAAGGTAGAGGTACAGCTTTCTACACGTGCGCTTCCAGCGAATGGCATGGAGCTGTGGAAGAGCGGCGATCGATGCCCGCGTCACTCGGATGCGCACCTCTTGCCAAACGGGGGCACTCTTTTCATCCGCATTGACCGAGAGAAGCACCTTCACAATGCATATTCCAACGTTGCGTTAAAGAAACTAGTACGAATGATTATAAATTCTTTTTTTAAAATGTGGTTGATTGCATGATCTGAAAGGGAAAACTGACCAATTCGGACCAATTCCCAAGAAAGTGATGCAGAGTAATTGCGCAAACACAATCCGATAACTCATATGTAGTTCCATCCGAGCTCACATTGTGCAAATTCAGTAAATAGGAGTATTTGGCGCGGCAGTTTCATTACAGCTATTCGTACCTTGCTTGTCTTTACCAACACTTGCGTTTCAAGATTTACGTAGATTATCTTCCCTCGTTTCTTAGGGAAGACATCAGTAGCGGCACTGAAAACACGCTCGCTGCATACAGGAGCGAGGGACGGTGTTGTAACGTACAAACGACTTGATCACAATAGTCTCTCACGTCACGGTCTTATAGAGTAGGGCAGTCATGTGCTGACGCACACTCCACTGCGGACACTTTTGCGCTTTCTTTCGTATACTCTCGGTGGTTTATGCGCGGCAACGCTTATAAACGTAAACACAAACCTAAACCTAAATTTCTAAACCTAAAGTAAATCTCTGTGCCATGACTAACACAGTGGCCATGACGTTCGTGTTTGCCTACGCACAGTGATTTACAGGGCAGAGCTTTGATGTAGCGCAAAACAACACACGGACACGAGAAGGCACATATGGACTCATATGGACTTATGTTCGTGTCCCTGTGTTGTTTTGCGCTACATCAAAGCTTTTCAAATGAACCACCAACAAGCCCACATCGCAACTCTCGTCGAGTACAGGGCAGAGACGAAGGCGCTCCGGCAGAAAGTGTCAATGGAAAGCTGATGTGGCTATCTCTCTATATCGAGCTACGTTCTCGGTTCAACAATAGTCTGCCTGCATCGCCTGAAGCATTAAGATGAGGAAAGAAGCACAGAGCCCGCAGGTTGGCCTGTGCGAGCGCGACCGCGACACGACTTCCGGCCGCGTACGACCAACACGGCGTTCCACTGCAATTTCTACTGCAAATGCAAGCGCCGAAAACCGCACCTCGTGGAGGCTCTCGCTTACTGAAAAAGAAAGAACCATTGAATGATAGTACTGCGGTGTCACCGAGTAAGATTATTTATTTATTTATTTATTTATTTATTTATTTATTTATTTATTTATTTATTTATTGCACAAGAGCGACACGGATATATGGAGGCGTATACTTCTTTGATTTCACATGGCGAGAGTTTGCACTCCAGCGGCCAGCAACTCAACCTCTGTCGCCACTGGAATTCACGTTTAAGACAGTCGTCCTACTTGTTTGTTCGTTTGTTCATTCATTCATTTGGACACTTGCGGTGGTACAGCGGTTATAATTCTCGGCTGATAACCAGAAGGACACTGTGCTCCAGTTTCGATGCAGGCGGAATGCGAGAGGCCCGTGTACGCTGCCTTATCAGCGCACGTTAAAAAACTTCGGGTGGTCGAAATTTTCAGAGCCTTCCAATACGGCCATAATCATATCGTGGTTTTGACGCCAACCTTGACCGAGCAGTTATTATTGTTTGTTTATTTGTTGTTGTTGTTTTGTGGTGTTTTACGTCCCAAAACCAGTTCTGATTATGAGAGACGCCGTAGTGGAGGGCTCCGGAAACTTCGACCACCTGGGGTTCTTTTACGTGCACTGATTGTTTGTTTATTTGTTTTCGTTTGCTGACATAAGCTTGGGCACTGACTACGCATATCTGCAAGCAAACATTAGGCGACGTAACTTCTGGGGCTTTACTAGCCAAAACCACTATATTATGAGGCACGCTGTGGCTGTGGCGCCGGTTCAGTTTCGACTATCTGGGGCTTTTTAACGTGCACCCAAATCTAACTACACAAGCGTTTTCGCAATTCTCCCCGTAGAAATGTGGCCATCGTGGCAGGAATTTCAAGCAGCATCCACGAGCTTATCAGTCGAACACCATACAGATGAGGTCTCTGCGCCTTTAACAGAGAGAGAGAAGTGGTGGAACTAAGCAATCCGTTTCTAGCCACCGGTCGTGCGGATGTCATTTGCAGCTGCGTAACTTATAGCTGCCTCCTGAGAGTGCATTGTTTCTATAATTACGATGACGGCCTCAAACTACTTGCTGACATGGTAGTGGACAAAGAGCACTGAGAACGGGAATAAAGGACAGGGAATTGAATAGGAAAGTGGATGTTGTGCGGTGCATTTTTTTTCGAGTCATTATTTGTATGAGATAGTCACATGGTGCTGTGGACTGCGCCTTCGTCCCCCTGCCGACGGAGAGAAAGGCAGGAAAAACGCAGTCGTTTCCTGTAGTTGGTTGATCAGCCACCCGCAAATGTTGGCCGATTCGCCGTTCTAGTGGCCCCCTGGCTGTTCGTTTTGTACTTCGCTATAATTGGCTCGCCCGTTCGGGCTGCAAGATCTGCGCAACCGCTTATTCCGCGTTCACCGCAGTACTGCGACGTGTACAGCCGTCAGCCGGGCTTTGCGCTCTCTCCTGTTCGTGGCAGAGCATCGAGGCGCACGCAGCCAGGACACGCGCTTGGATTTCGCGTGTAGTATAAAGCGAGGAAGGGTAACACGGACCGCGCACACGTAGCTGTCCTTGAGCGCGTCTAATGACGCCGCCTGCGTACACAGTCTGGCGCGCACCGCTGGGCAACGGAGTTTCTTGCGCTGCTTCGCTTCCGTCGGGGCCTCGCAGGCGCGAGTTTCCGGAGGCCGATGCCGCATTGGGCGTCGACGCACACGCGCTTGGCAGCTGCGGCGGTCCTATAGTTTGTCGTTTTTCCGACGAAAACTGCCGTACTTTGGCCGCCTCCGATCGGTTAGCACTGAAACTAGGCGGAAACGAAACCAGCGCGTGAAATTGGACGTCGTTCGACATCTGTTTGGCAGAAGGCGAGAGGCGATCTGATCCGGAAAAGGATTGAAGTGACCCTGCAAGACGCAACTGAATACATACGAACAAACTTGTGTGCGTTCACAATGTAAGCAACGACGATTTAGGACTCTGTTCGCGCTTTGTTACTTGCAGTGCTACTTGCAGAGTTGGTGTTAATATCAACAATGCCCAGTAGCAGAAAAAGTTTGGAGTCATTCGCCAGAGGAGGCCTCCAGCAAATCAGCTCATAATCACGATGGAGACGGAAGTGCAAGTGTGGAACGTACTGCGCTACTGCAGTGAGATCACAATATTTTTCGCACAAACGAAGGCAAACTCACAATGAAAAAGACAGGACAAGCCGTGACACAGCTCTGCGACTTCGACTCTGATGTCGTCCTCCTTTAGTGAACTACGTTTGCACGAGTACACCCAACGCACTTGTCCAAAGAGGCTGATTGAATGGTGTTTACTGTAATAGCTCTGTAGGAGCTCTTGCTGGATTTTATTATCCCGTTCTTTCTTGTACGAGCGTGCGTGCGTGCGTGCGTGCGCGCGCGCGCGTGTTGCCTTCACATGATCAGCCTCGCTCTTGTTTTCGTGCCGCAGAACAGGAAATGTATATGCGAAGCAAGACGAATTAAAGGAAATGCTTTCACGTGCTGTGACATTCGGCATTTTTTAAGAATTTTTCACTGATACTTTATGTATTTTCCTCATATCTCGGCAAAAGCTTCTCACATTTCCTGCGTAATTCACAGGTGATAAACAGGATGGCTGAATCATGAGCCGTCATATAGGAGCTCGAAGAGAGCATTCCGAATGGAGGTATAGCGCGAGCCCAAATAATCTCGACAGGTTTTGTTAGTAAGCGGCCATTCACTGGCGCGCGGGCGTCCATTGAGCGCGTGTGTATGTAGACTGTGAACATCAGCCGCTGCTTACGCAGGCATTCGTTGCTCACTCGGCAAACGCAGTTCCACTGTAAAAATTGTTCGCATAGCAAATAAAGAAGAAATCCCCACATAGTAAGCTTTGCAATGATTTAAGACATGTTAGCTTGAGGAAAAACAATATTTTCAAAGCGTATGTATCCCTCTTACTATACCATCTTCTCTTCTAATAGTTATTCGCTTTAGATTAAACATATAAGCGCAATAATGGGAGAGATTAAACGTTATTTTATGGAAAATCGAAAAAAAATACGCTGGGTTAGCTTTCCAGGTTTCTCGCTTCTCGGAGAACTCCGTAATTAAGCTTCCGTGCTCATTTTAGATTCGTAAGTGCGCGGGCATAAAGTGGAATCAGCTCTCTCAGGATAGGGCGGATTGAAAATCGTTGGGAGAGGCCTTCGTCCCGCAGTGGACTTAAAAGATGATGATGATGGTGATGATGATCCGGACTTCTTATACGCATATTCCGATAAGAAGGAGCACACTGTTCACGGCTGGGATGCGGATAATTGTCACGTGATGGGGTATTGCCGGCGGTAATACGGAGTAGCTGTGAGAACATGGTCCCCGAGGAAAACAGGAACTCGGTTCGTCCACTCCATGCTGTTAGACTCCGAAACACAAGACGCGAAATTTCCACGACAATGTCAGCAGTGACGTGCACTGCACATTACCAATGAGTGGGCCGTATGGGAGCGACGCGGCGAAAAATTAAATTACTCGCGCTATGCATGGGATGAAACCAGTGAAGTTACGTTTACCTCGTTTCAGGACTATCTGCGACTATTAAGCCGCTCGACGACTGCTCGCACGGGCGTAGAGATAGGTCTGTGTCAATATATGCATGCACTCTGCTCAATTTTGCGACGTTGTTTTGAAAGCCCGTTTCCGAAGCTGCGAGTACGAACTTCGGAGTCGCGCAGTGCGAAAGAAAGCCAAGCTAAGCGTTAACCCTGGTGCCGCTACTCCGTGGTAATTACTCGACCTCGTCCTTTTCTGTTTACCGATGACCAATTTTTGCAACTCCAGCGGTTACATCGCAAGCGTTTGGACAAAATGTTCGACCTCAAGAAGATTAGCACTGAATGCGCAGTCGTACAGTCGTCCACGCCTTAATTTCTTATTGAACTACCGTGACCGTGCAGGTGTGCAGAATAAGAGAGAACAGGACCTGTATTCACAAAAATGGCTTACGATAAAAATGCTCGTAAGAGACTATTTCAGCCGATCCTGATGTTGGACATATAAGCGAGTTAAGCCGTGCGGCTAATGGCAAGAAGCACAAACGAAAGAGAACTCTTGCTAATTTTGCCCCAGTTATTTATGTTATAGGTGCTTGCTGCACTTTATTAATTTAGAAAAATGAAAACACGCTGCATGTTTTCTCAAGTGGGAGTATACGGCTATAAGAAGTTTGAATCAGTGGCAAGCACGTATTGCAATATTATTATTGTTCAGTATGCAATAAAAATCGCAAATAACACGGCGCAGAATATCGCAGCAGTGAAGAGAAAATACGCGTACAATATCACAGTTATCAAAAAAAAAAAAAAACTGAAATCTGGCACAACTAAGTCATGGTATTGAGGTTGAATGGCAACGTTGTTGCATTATTTTGTCTTTCCGAAGGTGCCGCCGTTGTATCTGTCTCCTCTCTTTTGTTTCTTCTGTCGTTTCAAGTATACTGCATTTTTATTTTTATTGTCCTTTGAATGAGAAACGGCATGGAATTAACCGACCATAACTATAGGAACCGGAAGGGAACGCAACACTGACTCAATGCGTAAACGGAGGTCGGTTGCATAAGACAGCAGCAGCACGGATTGCGTTACGTCTTCTTGATGTTTTCTTTGATTGCCTTTCTTGTTTCTCTCGCTGTTTATTATTATTATTATTATTATTATTATTATTATTATTATTATTATTATTATTGTTGTTGTTGTTGTTGTTGTTGTTGTTGTTGTTGTTGTTGTTGTTGTTGTTGTTGTTGTTGTTGTTTGCAATTTACATTTCGCAAAGAGTGTGCGATCATCAAACGGCGAGGAACACTCCTGTGGCTTCCTCCTCGAGGACAGCGGACGAAGAATGAGAGTCGGAGCGCTCGGCGAAGAAGTGGCCAGGTCTCTAAGTAGGCCAAATGCAGCAGCGCTCCGCCTGCCGTCCTCGGTGTTTGTCGCCGGGCAATTTGGCGTGCTGCTCCCTAGTGTCCGGACGTCGGCACCGTCGACGGCTTCCCCTGCTTGAGGAGGGCAGTATTTGCTAGCGGCGATAGCAGAGTGTCAGAAGGATAGCCCCAAGCTTCCGCAGCTGCGCGTGAAAGCTCCTTTGCTTGCCTGATTGAGGGTTTACCGGGTGCTCAAGTATCTATCGGTGACGTGGCTTATTTCCGTCACAAGTAGCGCGTCGTACTCGGTTACAGAAAGTGAGTGGAAGAGGCCTGAAGGAAGACATCTCACCAGACTAACGTTACTCTCGCACTACATAAATTACAGACTCAAAACAATACTTTATCTAATACCACATACCATTTTCGCAAACAGATCCACCGGCTCCCTAAGACGTGTACTAACTATGGCAAACAGAAATTAAATTATCAGGTTATTGCGGCTCTCAGTAAAATGTCGTCAACTGTTGACTTTGATGTTTCATTTAAAACGTTCAAAACGGTAATAAAGAAATATTTGATAGATTCCGCTTTATGTTTTGTACAACACCGTTTTTTACTGTTCTTTGCTTAATAACTGCGTCATGTGACACCTGCAAGTGCAGGTGCTTTTACATTTATATTGTTTTATTTTCAGTTACGTGTTTGTGTTACTGATGTCAGACTATGCAGGGGAACCGAAGCCTTCGTCAGGTATTCCAGCGCGCCGCCACGGTGGTCTAGTAGTGGCTATGGTACACGGCTGCAGATCCGAGGGTCGCGGGATCGAATCCCGGCCGCGGCGGCTGCATTTCGATGGAGGCGAAATGTTGAGGCCCGTGTGCTGTGCGATCTCAGTGCATGTTAATGAACTCCAGGTGGTCGAAATTTCTGGAGCCTTCCACTACAGCGTCTCTAATAATCAGAGCTGGTTTTGGGACGTTAAACCCCACAAAACAGCAACAAAACAGCATTCCAGGCTTGAGACACGGCTTTCTCCTTTTCAACAAAGGGAAAATAAACTCACTTCACTGCACTTCATATATACTGTAATAATTCTGCTGGTAGTAGTAACAGTACACGCCCTCCTGGGACAATTGCGCTTTTGAAGATGTATTTCGGGCCCCGAGCCATGTCCTTTCCTATTTGAGTAGACTTGCGAAAGGAGGTGCATCAGATCAGGTCTGTCTGCAAAACTCGGACCTGCTGAAGGCGCTGGTCCTCCTATTAGGAATCACTTCCGATATAAGTACCAAAGTAGAAGGCAACGTTTATGCAAAGAAAGGAGGAGACGTCGGCCTGGAGAGCGGGTCTCTATTCTCCTCATGGGTCAAGGATGCATATGCTATATGAGAGAAGCAACCGTCCACTAAACTGACAACGCAAGCCAGTATTTTATCTTATTGAAAGATACTGCCGATCTCATTTGACATGATCGCAGGAGGAATACACTTTCAATTCCGACGAACGTAAAGTCATAAGAGAACAATACACAAATATTGAATTCTGTGCATTTTGTGTTTTAACTAAATTGCAGGGTTTTACGTGGCAACACCACGATATGGGCATCGGCGTTAGTTTCATCCGCCAGAGGCGTTTTTACCTGCACCTAAATCGAAGTAGGCTGCATGGATGTTCCCGCACTCCGCCCCCGTCTAAATGAGGACCCCGCGTCCCGGGATTCAAAGCCGCCTCCTCAAGCTTAGGCATGCGATACCTTGGTCGCTGAGCCACCCCAACGGGATTCTGTGTGTTCGGATGAGTAGGCGAGGTCGTATAGTTAGTAACTTCGAGGACGACGTCGTGCTCTCCAGCAGCGGCTGAGGGGCAGCGGTAACCTTACCCTTCCACTAAAGAAAACTGCCTTAACCTTTTGCATCACATTTTCCTTTACACACGCGCCCCAAGAGGCATCACATAGTTGGTTCTGCAGGCAAGGAGGCCTTGTGGTCACTATGACCTCGCCAAGCGCTTACTACGAGTACGGACGCGCCTTCATGGCTATGACGGCCTTCGGTAACAGCGTTAATAGTCCGCGGTTTTTCATCCGTGTACAAGTTGTCTTCCCCGTCAGCAATGGTGGATCCTTAGCTACGGTTAAGATTACACTGAGCAGGCCAGAGGCTCACTCTACAGGACGACCTCTCCTCCTTCGTTTTCATTAAATGCTATGTTCTTCTATTCTTCTTACACTGAACAGCCAACAAACACGCCACGCTCTATCTAGGATGATGAAACGGCACAACAAAATAATGCAAGCGCTGTACTCTCTCTGTATGTGTGTCTCGGTGACCCCATGCCTTGTTACTTCACTTCGTTTTTCGTCTCCATTTATTTATTCCCTTCCGTTCAACTTATGCATTTGTTCCTGTTTTCATTGAACAACACCAAGGAGCTAGCTGGACAGCCGAATTCTCGAACCTTCTTTTTCTTTTTTTTTTCTGAAGTGGTTCTGAAGTGAAGCGCTCTGAATAGGTCCCTGACCATTTCCTAGCCTGACGTAGAAACATGCTTGCGAAAGACGAGGAAATTTAGTTCAGAGTTCACGATAACTTACCGGCCTGCACTGCAATTTTATGTCATTACCGTAGGCTGAAATCTGCTCTTGCACAGGGTTAAAGCGCAAGCTCATATTTTTTTCTTAAGAATATTTGTCCAGGCGTGTTATCATGCTGTGATGTTATCTTTTCTTTAGTTTCGTTTTGAGAACTTTTAAAAATTATGTAATAATAACTCGCAGAGATCATTGTATTGTGCATGCCTCAACCATAGGTAGCCTGCCTCACCTTATAAAGCACAAATCAGCCCTAAAGCAGGAAGGCATGATGTATACAGTCAACAGCAAAACTTTTCGGGACGTGAAACTCTTGCAAAATCTATATTACCGCTTAGCCTCGAATTAAACGTTTCAGTGGGTAAAGGTTCTTGCGATGCACAGGCTGAAACAATTAATTTGACACTACGTTCTGAGGTTAAGCTATAATGTACATTTTTCGATAGTTGCGCGTTCCGCAAACTTTTGCTGTTGACCGTACATTATGGCGTTGTACTTGCAAACTAGATGAGGAATATTAGATTATTATTAATGATCCATTCATAACAGCTGTTTGCCGTTGGCCCGTCTTTTATGGCAGAAACGTGCGCGGCATCACGATTACCTGGCGTTTTATCTTCCAAACATCTCTAACGTAAGCGTAATTTGCGAATACGAGCCTCGGGAATCTGAAGACAACTTTGAGCAATACGTCACTGACTACAGTTTCGCCTACGACGTACAAGGTCGACCTAATTTAGAGAAAACAAACCAACAGCTACCTATAGTAATCAAGTAAGTATAAAACATTTCTTCCCCTCCATGAGGGAAATGTCCCTTACATGGGGGTGCCTAGAATTGATGTCCAAACATGAAAGAATGGTTGTATTGATTTTCTGCTAAGTAGCAGCTTCCGTGGACTATTGAATGTGAATTGGGTGCTTTCCCTAAATGTTACTGATCCTGTGCAAATAAGCAACGATCGGGGCTGGTTGGCGCACGATTCTGATTGCACTGCCTTTAGAATTGCAAGGATGCAACATTGAGACAGCCAATGTGAAATACAGACGTGTACGTTTTGCTCGTTAATGATGGTGGTCTACTGTTCTAACGGTGTCACACTGAGCGCCGTACAAACCTGATGACCCCATGCAATATATTTTAAAATTTGTCTTTCCGCTTACGAGAGACACAGTGGGTAACATTATGCAGCCAAATGGACGTATATACGCGTGCTTGTTCCTAAGAACTTGTCCGCATTCACGAAAACGAAAGTTCATTTGCCAGAACTGTTCTCAAGAACGAACGTCAGAGAATCGTCATGTCTGGCGTATTATTAGCGAATGCGGCTGGCCAATGGGAACGGAACGCTCACTCACGAAGAGCTGTGTGACATCGCGTGTAATTGGCAGGCAGCCTTCGCCGTGGCTTTGCACGTGTTTGTACAAACGCCCTTGCGTACAAATTGCTTCGCGCAAAGGGCGCCGATCCCCCCCCTCCATAGCAGGATGGACGAAACTGAAGAATTTTCACTGCGTCGGTGACGTTGACACTTAGTGTTCTCGCAACCTTTTCCTATATATCCTGGTTAGCGCCCACCACTCCGACTGGCCCCATTGAAAGTTTGAATGCGCGCCTGGGGAACCAAAAATGCTGTACGCGGGCACCGCAACGGGCCAAGACAGGCAGCCTTGTCGCCTTAGAGACAGCCAACTCCAGTACGAGCGCTTGTACGCAACCGCCGTTGCTTCCGTTTTCTATGTAAAAATACCCTTTCGGAGCTATGCATTTCAGGCGGTGGATGGGCGGCACAACTTCTAGAAAATCACGGCCAGAATTGCCCACCGTTATATTATTTTGATTAGGAGCTTCCACATTTTACGACGTCGCGGCGCGACAAAGTAGCGTAACTGGCAGAAGAATAACTTTTTCTTTGGCGAGTTCGTACTTGCTGTAGGGCGTGATTTTGTAGCACAACACGTTTTGAAAAAAAATATGGGCGAAGAGGAACAGAGGCGAAGCAAAGAACGCGCCACATTTACAACTAGTTTTATTCGGCTTGAAGAAAGTACACACGCGCACACACGCTCGAGGCCAAGGCGTCCAAAACGCTGAACTGAAGTTATCAAACATATAAGACAAGCTGAGCAATCTCTTTTCCGCATCATGTAGTGAAACAGGTGTCTAACTAACGCAGCTTTGACCACTGATACAAATATGAGAGGCCTCAAGTATTTCCCTCGCGCTTTTGTTCTTGCATGAGAGCTTCACGATCGCAGAGCCAGTTTTCCCTCTAGTATTTTAGTAGGAAACTCCATGGTTTGTGCCACAATCTCTCTGCTGTCCTGTGTGACTTAGTTGATCCCCTCACACTGGCGAGTGACTTCGAGCATGCGCCGCTGTCGAGTGCCTATTTCGACAAGCGCCATCAGGCGCAGCAACAAAACGATAAATATCGACGCTTGATAACGACGCTTGCGCATCGTCGCTCGGCAATGGGAGGGGAACAACTGTGTCACGCAGGCCACTAGCGAAAGTATATAGCGGCAGTTGTGCTCTTTCACCCACACAGTTTCCGTTTTCTGGGTGAAATTTGTCGGATTTCATTAAACTGTAGAAATCAGAAGCGTCGCCCTTTTGCAAATATTACAACGGATAAATAGATTCACTGTATAAATAGCTCCCATTCTTCAATTAGGCTCGAAAGTCTAGCTCTTCTGGTTTAAGTGTTACTTAGCCTAATTTCGCTATTACTGCTTAAATTCTTGCTCCCATACATTTTGCAGTTCGTGCCACTTGAACGAAGCATTTCCGCAAGGCGAGTACAAATATCTGCGTTCCTGTATTTATATGTCTGGACACATTTTCTGAAAACACCCGGTATACTGTGCAAAGAACTGTGCTGCCGGAAGGACCATACAGAACATTCCACTTTGTTCAATCCATATTCGAAGTTCATTTTTCTTCGACATCCCTATTCGACCCGGTTCGAAAATTTTGGTCTTCTATCATATCTACAACTTTCTACTGCTTTCTTCTGCTTCATCCGTTCTGAGCCCGATTATCACTAGAAAGAAACGGCAGATCGCGAGAGCTCAGGAATGAACGCGTCCAAGGGTCGCACACGTTTTCCATGCAACAAAATGCTCATAAGTTGTCCTTGCTTATGAGCACGTCTGCTTTAGTTATTTTCACTAAATTTCACTGCAGTTGCGTAAAAACGTCGATCGCTGTTTTCAATACGTCAACGATAGGGTTTCCTCCTCTTCCCTACAACACTTGCTGTCATGTCATGGGATCGGTACAGCACATGAGTGGAAACAAAAGAAAATTATATGAATTATTACAAGATGGAAGTCGCGGTAAACTTATGAGTGGGGTCGCTTGAGCTGTGCGGCCTGCAGTTTGCAATCTGCTGAACTGGCTCGTGAACAGGTCCAAGGGTGCGAAGCGGTTCGCGAGCCATTACCTATATATGCTTTTGTCTCGAAGCCCAAGTGAAACCACAGCACGCTGAACATAACAGAACACCCTCCTGACTTTCTTCTTGTTTTCTTTTTTTTTCGCTCGACGCCCTGACATATTATGCATATTTCCAATCGCCTTTTACCAGCCCCTTTCTGTTAAGCGTTTTTCAGTCATAACAGTGTGTTTATTAACCGGCTGCTTGCTATATACTAACTTCACAATGGCGATTGGCTAGCACTTAGTCTTCGAAAAAATACGAGGGGCAGAACTCGTAAAGCTTTGTGTTTGTAAGTGCCTGTTCTCTCTCTCTCTCTCTCTCTCTCTCTCTCTCTCTGTGTGTTTGGTGTGTGTGTGTGTGGTGTGTGTGTGTGGTGTGTGTGTGTGTGTGTGTGTGTGTGTGTGTGTGTGTGTGTGTGTGTGTGTTTCCAGAAGATTCTGTAAACGTGGTTGGGAGGGGAAACGAAGTTTTGTTTGAACGAAACAGCGAGGTGCAGCCTTAGTCAAGAGAAAAGAAGCATGTTCTATTTTCTGACGGTGGAGTGCGCGCCTAAAACCCGTGGAATTACTAGACCACAATAAAATCATGAAATTTGGGGCGAGAGCCATGGTCGGTGTTTGAGTGAGCACGCAGCAGGGCACCTACTGGAAATGTGGGAGTACTAGCGCGGACAGACAACCCCGTGAGAGACGACACAATAAAAGCGCCGAGTGACAGCCGGATTTCGTGGCAACATGAGTCACCTTGTAAGTGCCAAAGTAAAGCGTGGCATGGAATGAGAATGACGTAACAAGGATGATACCGAACCAACAAAGCAGAGCGCATTTCAGCTATCCAAGAGAGTGGCGCAAGAAATCTGCTTTAGTTTTTCTCAGCATTCGGGAAACCCGGCCGATAGCTGCATCCGGAAGATAAAACTCTGCACCAGTCAAAGAGAGAAAGAGTATCAAGGGGGGGGGGGGGGGGGGTCGTAACTGGCCTCCACTTCAAATTGCTGGGCCAGGGGCTTATCTACCTTAGGCAGAAAAATATCGCAAAGGATAGGTGCTGCGGAAGACTACACAAATGCTATCGCGCGGCAAAAAGAAAAAAAGAAAGGGGGAAGAAAGTCTCTATTTTGTCAAACAAAATAAAGACTTCAACTAAAACTGCGATAGACAGATAAATAAATAAATAAATAAATAAATAATGTAAAAAAATCAGCAACGTAATAAAATGGCAGATCCCACGTGCAGTGGGAATCAAGGAAATGCGAAGCACAAATCAGGGACGTAAAATGGATCTGCATTAATTGTCTCGCTATACCGATTTTGGTACATATGAAGTTAACGAAACAGCCGCAAGAGCACCACGACTGTGGCATATAAACCGTGCCGCTCATGACACGTATGTCATGATTGTAATGTTATGACCAGTCATTTACGTTCTTCATGCAGTCGTGTTGTGCCATAGCAATTTTGGTATACATCCCATTAACGAAACGCGTGGCATGTAAATCATGCCGCTCATGACATGCATGTCATGATTCTCAAGTTACAACCTGTAATTTATGTTCGTCATGCAGTCATGCTGTGCCATACCGATTTTCGTATACATCCCATTAACGAAACGAAGAGGAAAGCACCAAGACCATGGCACGTAAATCATGACGCTTATGACATGTATGTCATGATTCTCATATTTTGAACTGTCATTTATGTTCATCATGCAGTCATGTTCTGCATACCAATTTTCGTATGTGTCGCATTAACGAAACGACCAGGAGAGCACCAAAACCGTGGCATGTAAATCGTGCCGCTCATGTCATGCATGTCATGATTCTCATGTATTGCCGCGTCATTTATGTTCGTCATTCAGTCTTGTTGTGCCATACCAATTTTCGTATACATCCTATTAACGAAACGGCCAGGAGAGTTCCAAGACCGTGGCATGTAAATCATGCCGCTCATGACATGCATGGTTTCATGCATATTGTGCCATACCAATTTTCGTATACATCCCATCAACGAAACGACCAGGAGAGCACCAAGACCGTGGCACGTAAATCATGCCGCTCATGACATGCATGTCATGATTTTCATGTTATGACCTGTCGTTTATGTTCGTCATGCAGTCACGTTGTGCCATACCAATTTTCGTACACATCCGATTAATGAAACGGCCAGGAGAGCACCAAGACCGTGGCATGTAAATCATGCCACTCATGATATGCATATCAAGATGTTCGTGTTATGACCTGTAATTTATGTTCGTCATGCAGTCATGTTGCGGCGTACCAATTTTCGTATACATCCCATTAACGAAACGTCCAGGAGAGCACAAAGTCGTTGGCGGCTAGATAGATAGATAGATAGATAGATAGATAGATAGATAGATAGATAGATAGATAGATAGATAGATAGATAGATAGATAGATAGATAGATACGCTCAATGTCGCCGAAGTTCGCTAAGAAATGCTTCGCATTTAATAAGCCGGCTGAGTTCTGGAAAGACGTCACCATTTTCTTCCATGCGTGCTTTAACAGGCAGTAACAGTTGATTCTGAGGGACAGAATCAAACAAGTCCTGTGTGTCTATAGAAATGCCAAATACAAGGAGGAGGAGGAGGAGGGGGAGAAAGGAAACAGATAGGCAGACAGGATAACCCAAGAGCGTCGGGTACGGAAAAACCGTCATCCTCATTACCCTCATTAGCCTCCATTATTTCAACATGAACCAACTGGCCCAAAAAGTATTGATGCAGCATACTGATTAGACGACCGTGGAAAGGTGGCAGCAGCTTCGTTTCTTTTTACTGTGAGTTCTCAATCAATCGGGCATAAAGTGATCAGAGCATTGCAACGTTTCCCAACCGCTTAACGTGTTGCACCGGGCCTGCTTGAAGAACGACACGAAGTGACTCGGGGAGTGCACTTCGCTTAATGGTGCCCCAGCTAGAGGTGCACAAAGCGATCTGTAATGAGAGTTCTGGCGTCATGCCATAGTTGACGGAAGCAGTGGCGTTCCAGCTGACCGATGTTGACATAGCACTGTCAAGAGTTGCACTTTGTTATCCATTATATATCAAGTGTCTTTTGTTTAACGCTGACCGGCGCGTTCTCCGCTTCCGGCATGCAGTGCATGGCGCCGGCCATGATACGGTGCTCGTCTCTCACCCCCTATATGCGTCTAGAAGTGGCATTCACAGACTGGGTTCTATTATGTCCCACTCTATTCATTTCTTATCAACAGTTTCACTGAATGATATGGTGAAGACGCGGCTTCCCATGCACGGGCTAATGACAGAGGGTTGCCAGAGAACAAAAAATTAGAAAGGAATTCAATGCTGCTTCCGGATAGCTTGCAAGAAAGTGCTGAACAAGTTCTAGCGATCTCCCATAAGCCGAAAAGCATGAACGTTTCTTGTTAGAATCGCCTTGAAGACTGCCCCCGTCTTCATGCATAAATGAGGGCTTCGGTCCCGCTGTCAGTCCGACTATACTACAAAGCACAAATGGAAAGCGGCTAGTGTTCCTTAACAACCAGCTAGTGTTCCTTAACAACGACGACATAAACTTTGCGTTTCAACTATCACTTACTTTCCTTATCTCTTTGTTATTGGAGACATTGTGTTTGGTGTGGTTAGTCTGTAGATATTTATTTCTGTTCAACTTCAAGCACACGTTCATCACCATACGCTGCTTTTGGTAGTTTTATAAGTAGACTAAATTGCATCAATAACTTGATAAACTAAACATGCTTGTTGCAACAGCTATTATAGGACGGAAGATGACGTCCCGCTAGCATATCCTTTACAGTCGCGGCGTTCCGTGATGCCGCTCCCATTCACTGTGTCGTGGCTTCCTCGTCATCGGCTCAGAGGATATGAGAAGCAAAGTTTATGCTTCACGATTATGGCACACGTGTACCATGGTAACTGCCTGATTGTGGGGATATTCGGCTTGGTGTTCCTCATTTTCAGCTGGAGAGCTTCCTTGCATACGGTAGGCGTGCGCAAGGTCCAGCATTGGGATTGCGTGGGGGCACTATATAGCCTAAGCGCGCCTTCCCTCCCATTCACTTCCCGCCTTTTACACCCTTCACGTAAAATAAAGGAACAAAATATCAGATATCTCGCTTCCACAAATGGGATAATTTATTGGCAAGCCAAGAGATATACTTGCATATTTTAACGCAGTTGCAATGGTGCACAAAGCCTAATTCACAAATCATTTATTTGGCAAGTGATTATTGTCATTGGCCAGCCACCTTCCGGATAATGATATGTGAAGTGTCATGATTGACTGAGTGATTTCCTTACAAACTCTTTTGAGTGTAAGATTTTTTTTTTTTTTGAGTATGATCCCAAAGGCCGAGCTTGCAACGCTTTTCCTTGGCAATCGAGATGTTTTTGGGAGTATGGTCCCGAAAGCCGAGCTTGTATCGCTTTCCCTTGGCAATCGATCTTTGGATTGGGCGGCCGAAGCTGAAAAATTTTTTGGCAGAAAATTCTACTGTAAGAGGCTTTTGGTAGTTCGGGACCTGGGACCATATTCATACAAACGCTTTTTTTTTTAGGTTTTATACTAAGTAAGTTCTTAAACGAATTTTCCAGCCAATCATAATGCTTGACATATCATTAGCGAAGGCGTCTGGCTAATGGTAAAGATTGCTTACCAAGAAAAAGTGTTGCGAACTTGGTCCCTGGGGCCGCATTTACAAACATTTCCTACGCTCATACAGTTCTTAAGAGAACGTTTCAGCCAGTAGTGATTATGGACATGCCATAAGCGAAGGCTTTTATAGGCCAAAAAGTGCAACACACTTAGACGTCTGACAAGAAGGAGAACTAAGGACAAACTCTTACTCACGACTGTTGAAGAGCTACGGAAATTACACCATATTTTTGTAAGGACGTATAACAGACGGAGAGCGGCTCAGACACGCTTTGTCCCTCGACAAGTAAACCAAAGTTTTTTTCATTTCTTTTCCGACCGAAAAACACCTGTGTTGCTTCGTTGTCGTCTCCATTGGCACATACGCGCGGCGACACATTTGGCATCTCTTTACAAGCATCGTCCCGATACCAGAGGCTCGGACGGCAATGAAAAAAAAAAAAAAAAAGAAAAGCACATCATACAAATCCCGTGAACTATAGGCATAGAAGCCGTCGGCTCTTCGAGTAGTGTCGCCTGTCTGAGACCACTTTGTAATTTATGTTACTGATGCGTCGTATAACTCTGTAAGGACTCGAATATCTCCGCAGGAGCTTTTCAGAAAGCACACGCCGATGAATAGGTGTCCAGACGCGCATTTTTTCGCCGACGCTGTAGGTGACGGGTCTGTGTCGAAGACTGTAGCGCCTGGTGTCGCAGTCCTGTTGTTCGCTGATACGCAATACGCTGATAGGCAAATAAGCAAGCTGCCTAGTTTCAACTGCTCGTTCTGTAAACTTCGCAGCACCCATCGATCGTTATCATGACACTCGTGCCGAAGCATTGCATTTAACGTTGTATAATTTCACGACCGCGAACGAGGCTCAAGGGTCACGGTCATGCGTACTGTCTCTTGAAGAGCCGTGTAGTACGCAAAGGTTACAGAGAGTAAAACCTAGTCACAGTTTTTGTGGCCAACATTTATGTAGTACATCTTTATCATTTCGGCCAGTATGTGACTAAGCCCAATCAGTCCGATCGTTTGAATATGATATGCCATTATATCTCGGTGAGCAGTACCGTTCAGTCTCAAGACAGCTTAACAAGCCGGACATGAATGTTCTACCTCTATCTGTGATGACAAATGCGGGAGCGCCATGCCTTAATAAGACAATGGCCTCGACAAAGGTCGCCCTCTGTCGCATGGTGTTCCTCGTCGCAGAGAACCTGCTTCGGCGTGCCGAGCGAAATAATCCGTGCAATGAGTCTCTGCCTATGGCCAGTTGGGAAGGCACCTTCTAATATCCATATTAATTTGTGCCAACGGTGGGACCAGGTACCTGAGCAGGAGGAAGGGGTGCAACTGGCTTGACGGGGAGGGGGGGGGGGGGGGGGCTTTTAGCCGTTGACAATCCAGACGTGTCTGAACGTAACGCTTCACGAACGCCTCAAATCTAAACAAGTACCAATGTTGCCTAATTCTTGCCGGTGTGCTGGTGTAACCAAGTGACCAGGGATTGGATCATTTTCACAGGCGTGTTGCATTTCGTTCCGAAGAGATGAGAAAACGACAAATAGGTAGCTGCTGCCACAAGGTGAGAAGTTATTGAAAGTCTAATTTGCGGTGTTTTACGTCCCAAAACCACGATGCGATTGAAAGACGCCGTAACGGAGGGCTCCTGAAATTTCGACCATTCACCTAGGGTTTGTCACAAAATAGTGCCCATTTCGTCGAAGAGGCCGGCATCGTATTAGAAACGCCGCGCCGAGCCAAACCCAGTAGAAAAACAGCGCGCACAGCAAAAGCCTCCACGCACCTAATGTCACGCAACGATTCGCCGAAGCGAGCCAGCCTCGTGTATTGTCGAAAATCCAAAAACGCGGCTGTGAGTCATCGCATCCCGGCCGGTGAGCGCGCGAGAAAGACGGGGAGAGGAGGAGGAAGCGTAGAGTAAACGCGACGTGTGACGGAAGAGGAGGCTCTTCCGACGCGGAGAGGGTACCAGTTTAATCGAGAGCTTTCCCTCAGCTTTGCGCGTGCTGAGATTGCGTGACCGCGCTGAAACGTCAGCAGTCTCATTCGTCAGTGAGTGGTGCGGATAGAGTGAAAGAAAAAGAAGTTGAAAGACCGACAAGTGCAAGGTCTGCCGGAGGGAGACGCCCAGAGAAACAAGATCACCCAGAGAAACACCCAGAGAAAGCAAGATCAAGAACGATCCCGTCTCAGCTTGAGGAAGCCGCGAAGAGCTACGACCAGGACCAACAACTATGGGCCGTCCATCAGTTCCTCGGGGCGCTCGAAAGGCGGGGACTGAGCGAGCAGGCAACGGCGAGCGGAGACCCGCGCCGAGTAATGGCAACCCCGAAGACGACGTAGGCCCTCGTCGGGGTGCACGAGCGCCCAATTGCAGGCAGAAATAAAGTTTTTTTTCCAATCCAATCCAACTGAACAACACTGCTCCGTGGGCCAACGGTCAAGCTCATGTTGAAAAGACGCCTAGTGTGGTCCTGGTGAATAGGACTCGTTTTGTATTTTATTCTCTATTGTCATGCGTGAGCTTGTACATTTGGTGTTAGTTGGTTCCTTGTTATGTTGTAGCCCATCTATGTTTGTATTTTGAAGAGCCGTGTTTGTGCACGTTTGTGTAACTGCCTATTCAATAAGAATATATTTGTTTTAATTGTTTTGATCAGCCTTGGCATCTGACTCGGTCTTTGAGCCACTGCTGGCGTTTTGCTAGTGAACCAAAGGGACCTATAACATGACTGTTCAAGCTTTCGTGAGGTCATTTTCGGGGGAATGGATATGTCGGTTCTTGGAATCTTCCCCGGTGATTGCATCCCGTGTCTCACATTTCGGGATCGGTGACAGGGCTCTTCAACGTGCACTGGCATCGCTCAGTACGCGGCCTCAAGATTTCGCCTCCATCGAAATGCAACCGCCGCGGCCGGGATACAATCCCGAGACCTTCGGATCATCAGCCGAGTGCCATATAGCCACTAGACTACCTGACGGCGCGACCGTCGAACGAGAGCGTTTTCTTATGCTAATCGCTAAGTTCTAAGGATGCTCTTCATCTGCGTCAGGAGTTGTTCAGAAGCCGCTCACTAAACACGGCATTATCAGTGATTCCGAGGCACCAACCGTTCGACAAAATCTTTACCATGTGGCCCCAGGTAATAAAAGCAAGTGAAGACGATGCTGGAAGATGACGCTATTCGGCCATCTATAGTATTCGGGAATCGCCTGTAGATATGGTGTGGTGTAAAAGAAGGATGGTAGCCAGCGTTTCTGCGTCGGTTATATAAAAACTCAACTGGGTCACAAAGAGCATCTCTCCTCGGCTGCGTGTTGATGCCCTGTAGTCTTGCTGCTCAAACGTTTCACGCGAAAGGCTGATTACCGTAATCACCCTTTAGCGGAAGTAACCTGGCAGGTTGCTTCCACAACGGGAAATTATCTTTTCTTGAAATTTTTTTTTAAACTTTGCTAGTCGCAGAGTCTGCAATAGAAGCAAGAAGTAGCCAAAGAAATTCGTTAAAGTGAGACTGTGACGAAATCACTAGTTGAGTATCGAGGGAAAGTAGATGGTTTTCTATGCAGCTAACATCGGGAAATCATAATAATTCGTTACACACAGTACGTATTTTGTTACATCGTGGTTCGTTATATCGAGGTTTAACTGCATAATTTTCGCACAGCACTCGGCCAAAATGACGAAGTCGGTGAGGAAGGATGAACTGGCAATTAAGAGTCAAGCGTTGGGCTTACCAACCGGCGTCATCAGCTGGCCTATGGCATTGCTTATATTGCACCCGAACCAAGGTGTCTTCACTTTCCTGATAATGAGCTCGAGAAGAGGGAGGTGAAACGTTCAGGCATGTAGGGTTACGATATGGGCAGAAATGGCAGATATGGCCGGCTTTTCCGCAATTCGAGCAAAGTGGACGGCGATCGACGGTGCGCCACAAGTCTGTATTACGAACAAGTGATCGACTGATAGGCATCCTTAGTGACCAAGTTGTAGTAGTCGGCGAAGGGTAGTAGCAAAATCCCCGTGTTCATTAAAAGGACGCTAAGGTAAAAAACAATTTTTCTCTTATTAGTAAACTGACTTTTATAAATGGAAAAGCACCACTCACTCTTGTGAGACTCCCGCTTATATATATATATATATATATATATATATATATATATATATATATATATATATATATATATATATATATATATATATATATATATATATATATATATATATATATATATATATAAGCACAGCTCACGACGCCACTATGATGTTTCGACAGCACTACAACGCGTGATATCATAGATTTCTGATGGCATCTGCTGAGGCCTGCGTGATTACTAATCGGTAAAAAAATATATACATTCTATCCTCAGGAAGCGAGTCTTAACGCATCGTGTTTCGTAGGCAATTTCCTCGAGCCAATGTGGCGAAAACACGAACAAAAAAAAAAAGGAACGCGCTTTGTGACGTAACGTGCCCTAAGCTTCGGCAGAAATTCATGAAATAAACTTTGAACTTCATTGTTACGTCTTTTTCATATTTTAAATATAAAATGGTTGAATTGAGTAAAATAATGTCCCTGAAAAACAATTTATCAGTCTAAGTCGCTTCAGTATTTCACTTCAGTGTGCCTTTATGATGCGGAGTCGGCGCCGACGAATTGTACGGCGGTGTTTACTGCCCGTGTTAAGGACTAGCCAATGATGACGAGCTGTGCGGCGCTTGGTTAGGACGACGGTCGGCCGATGCGTATAGCTTACATAGCGTTGTGCGTTTTTACAGGTTATGTACTCTTATAAATTCGGAGGCTAACAATGGTGTGCAATTTTTTCAAGGTAATAGTTGGAGAGAAATCAGGTTTTCTGTGGACTAATTAGACAATTCGATGGGGGGGGGGTTACAAATATACTAAGTAAGGCATTACATAAGTTGTTTTATTATTTTTTTTCATCGGGGGGAATATCACAAGCTCCTTAGCGCTAACGCTTTAAGCACGTATTTCCGGGTTATAGGAGTGACACCGGGGTTCATAGAAAATTCTCTGGGGTTCGGCATTTGTTTAGAAAATAATAAGTATTAATGGTATTAATGACTCTTGATAACAATTCACCAAAACTTGATCATTGATTTTTTACACATTCTGGTATTCTTTAAAATAATTTCCTAAACACCCATCATCATCTGCTTTCCGTATACGTCAATCTGATCCGAGACCTGCTGTGCACCATGAACATATATCTGAGCTGGGAGACAGTTCTCTCTACGCTACAGTTCCTATTAGCTTTTTAGGCGGTTGTTTTAAAAGCTACGTAGCATCCACGTTGCTTCATGCAGCTTGTGGAATGAATTATAGGTCACTGGAGTTCACGTACGCCAATAGGAACTCAATTTGTTGTCCTGGGGCAGGACAACTAGCGCGTGTGCGACACAAACTCCGTGCAACATGAAAATAAATAAATAATATAGCGGGCAACGTAGATGAATTCTACGCCATTAACAAAGCTACGACGACGAACATGTAGAACGGTTCTACAAGGACATCGAATTATCAATTAAAAGGGTACGGACACAATACACAGTAGTAACGGGGGACTTCAACGCAAAAGTAGGAACAAAACAAAATGAAGAACAGGCGATTGGCAACTACGGCGTTGGCCGTAGGAATAACCGTAGGGAAATGCTAGTACGATTTGCCGAAAGAAACCGACTCCGAATGATGAGTACGTTTTATTTAAGAAACACAAGAATAGGAAGTGGACAGAATAGGAATATTTGTTTGTTTTGTGGGGTTTAACGTCCCAAAACCAGCTCTGATTATGAGACACGCAGAATAGGAATAGGATTCGAGACACGGAAGTAGTGGGGAAGATAAAATGCAACGATCACAGATTAGTAAGGGCGAACCTAAAGAAAACAAGAACTAAATTATTTACTAGAAAAAACGCATATCTAGAGGTAATCAGAGCGAAGAACGAAGAAATTAAAGTCGCCCTAAACAACAAGTTCGAGGCCTTAGGCCAAAAAGATGAAGATTTAGAAGAAATAAACAAAACCATAACGAAAACAATCCTTGAAACACCGATAGAAGTCGGAGGTAAAGCAACAAAGCAAGTAACAAGTTGTCCCAATCTACCAAAGACTTAATAAAAGACTCCAACAAATGAAAAGTAACTTCGTCAACAGATAAAATTGAATTCTCAAAACTATCAAAACTCATCAGCAAAGCCAGGCACAGAGATGTAAGAAACTTTAACATGAGAGAAATAGAGAAAGCAGTAGAGAAAGGCACCAGCATTAAATCGGTCAAAAATCAACTGCACTTAGGACAAAACAAAACGCATGGGCTAAAAGGTAACGTTATCAACAATTTCAACGAAATAGTAAAGGTAGCAGAAGATTTCTGCTCTGAACTGTACAGCTCTCAGACAGACCATACAACCTTAATAAAAATAGAACCAGAAGAGGACACTGAAATTCCATTTATAACCACTGACGAAGTAAAAAAAGCTGTGAAAGGCATGTCCCGCGTTAAAGCAGTTGGTAAAGACGGCATAACAGCTGACTTGATCAAAGACTTAAGAGACATTATACGTGAAAAACTTGCATCGTTCTTCACGAAATGTATCCATACATCTGTACCGCGCAGTTGGAAAAATGCTGATATAATCCTAACCCACATGAAATGTGACATAAAGGAGTTAAATAATTACAGACCAATTAGCCTACTTCCTGTAATATACAAGCTATTTACCAAAGTAATTTCTGCTAGGACAAGAGAAACATTCGACTTCAACCAACCAAAAGCACAAGCTGGTTTTAGGAAAGGTTACTCAACAATGGACCACAGCCATGCTATCAATCTAGTAATTGAGAAGTACGCTGAACTTAACAAACCTTTTTATATGGCGTTTACACACTACGAGAAAGCATTTGACTCCATAGAAATACAAGCAGTTCTAGAAGCTTTACATCGACAAGGGGTACCTGACGTATACGTGCAAACCATAAACAACATATACAAAGATCGCACAGCCACACTACTCCTACATGAGAAAAGCAGAGAAATCCCAATCGGGAGAGGTGTCAGACAAGGAGATGCGATCTCCCCGATGCTATTCACTGCATGTTTAGAGGAAGTGTTTAAACGTCTAGACTGGGAAGAAAAGAGAATTCGAATAGACAGAGAATATCTAAGCAATTTAAGATTTGCAGACGACATTGTGCTCTTTAGCAATGATTGAGACGAACTACAAAACACGATTGATGACCTAAACCGGGAAAGTATTAGAACTGGTCTAAAAATGAATAGGCAGAAGACCCAAGTTACGCTCAATGGCCTAGCTAAAGAACAGGAATTTAAAATTAGCAGTGAACCGTTAGAATGTGTGAACGAATACGCATACCTGGGACAGTTAATAACAGGAACTCCTAACCATGAAAAAGAACTTCTCCGTAGAATAAGGATGGGCTGGAGCGCATTCGGAAGGCATTACGAAATCATGACTGGAAACTTGCCGCTGACACCAAAGCGAAAAGTATGTGATCACTGCTTTCTCCCGGTACTAACGCACGGTGCAGAAATGTGGAGGATAACGAAAAAACTAGAGATGAAACTAAGGGGCACGCAAATTGCAAGGGAAAAAAAAAATGATAGGTGTAACGCTAAGAGATAAAAAACGAGCGCAATGGATCACAGAACAGACAGGAGTAGCCGATATTATTATATCAATTAAAAGAAAGAAGTGGACCTGGGCAGGACATGTCATGAGGAGGAAAGATGACACATCGACAATAAGAACGACGGAATGGATACCAAGAGAGGGAAAACGCAATAGAGGCAGGCAAAAGGTTAGATGAAGCTGACAGTTTGCGAACATAAAGTCGAACCAACTCGCTCAGGATAGAGTGGACTGGAAATCGTTGGGAGAGACCTTCGTCCTGCAGTGGACCTAGAATAGGCTGATGATGATGATGATGATGATGATGATGATGATGATGATGATAAAATAAATGAATGAATTAATGAATGAATGAATGAATAAATAAATAAATAAATAAAAATAGCAAAAATAAGCACAGTTCGATGGTTTTGGAATTCAGGGAGAGGTTGGTGTTAACTCGATCCTTCACAAACGTGTTCGGGGTGTAAAATAGGGTCAAGTCGGGTTTTACCCGTAAACTAAGAGCCTAAGTATATATAGAGCGCTTGTCTGGTATAGAGATTCAGACACACAAAATGTTTGCTTGATTTCTTGTCGCACTTCTTCCTCAGAAGCCAGCCGTTGTACGGTCGGCCGTACTGGCGGAACCGTTGTTGGGTGCTCGCTCGATCGCAATACAGCCTCCTCGACCGATTCGGCAACAAATAAATGTCGGTGGTTTTCGAAGAATACCTGTGGGCAGTGGCTCCCTGATGCCGCGCATCAAATGTCGGATCTTCTTCCTTTAAGGAATATCAGGTTAAGCTCGGCGAAGGAGGCGGGTCACGTCCTCCGCAGGCATGGCGACACTCTCATACACCTTCGGCATGAGCGATTCGATGAGTTGCTGGGCCAAATCGCGACGATCGGGGTTTGTCTGTGTACCCAAGAGTTGCTGCTGAAATTCATTCTAGGAAGCTACAGCGTACCTCCTTGGTTTTCGTACCACGTGAGAGCGCTGTCGGCCAGGGCGAAGCACACATGCGAGAGATCTTTTTGAGACAATTCTTAGCGAGTTAGCGCAGCGTGAGCCAGTACTTTCGGAAGCAGTTGGAAAAGCTCGATGTGGGCTGTGCTTCACGCACAACCTGAGGTGACGGGATTGTCCAGTGCATTGACGGTCGGTATTACGTACGATATTTCCGCTGATGTGGAAGGCCTTTTATACTCAGTTACGCGGAATAGGCCCCTGTTTTTCTTGCGCGCCGTGTATTGTGCATAGAGGTGTGGCCAACATCCAGAACTCTGCAGGCCCGTAAGTTGACATGTTTTCTTGCTCGAGTTTTACTTGAGTGTTTCCTTTAGCACGTTTAAAGAACAGCCTTTTTTACAGCGTCCAGACGTTTGCATTGGCTCCTGCGTTACCCCGATTTTATGTGACATCTTTTTGTGTTTTTTGTTTACTAGGTCATTAGTTCGTGTTTTTGAATGAGGGGAGATGGAGGCATGATTTTAATGCATTTATATATGTCGATATTTTAGCCGCTCCAAACGAACCAGATGACCTTACACCCCATGCTATATAACTTGAGTAGTTTTTAGCAACGAAAGCAACGCCCTTGTGTTTGCCGATTTCTCCAGAGGCCTGTAGTTCTTACATTTGAGGTTACAGTTTTTGGTGATCTGCTGGCATATCAGTCACGCTCTTTAAATCAATTATTGCCCTATGACTCACGGTAAATGTTAAAATGTGCTAAATGTTTATAAAATAAGGACGTGCGAATATAAGCTATTTTGAAGAACAATCGAATATCGAATATCAAAACACAAATCGCCTTCCCTAATAATATCTTATTTAACGCATAATTAAAAAAAACACACCAATATATTATCAGTGCAAAATACCGGAATACCAGGAATACACCTTCTCGACTAGCATGTCAGATCGTAAATGTACTGATAAGTTATCGCAGCACAAAGAAAGGGTGACAAATACTAAATGCTGTCATCGGGGAATATTATAGCTGTGCCCAATGGTGATACCACTGCAAGGAGGCGGCTGCAAATGCAAGACAGCACGTTTCGGTTGCCTGTAAAAGATCGTATTATGCCACTTTAATTACACGCGCACTACAGCGTTGTTGGTGCTCATGCGCGTTTTGGCGGCGACAAGCCCTACGTGCTGCAGGAGCGCCCGTCGTCGGCCGGCAACGCGACTTGGTGCGCTACCGGTGCTTTCCCGTAAAGGCGTCACAGGTCTCGGGACCTGACGGAAACGCTGACATCGGTCACCTTCGGCAAGCTGATTGGATTGCACATTCGATGTTTATGAATATTCGAATTAGTTCGAATACTGGAAAACTTGGGACATCTCACTTTCGAGTCAACTACCAATATTAAAAGTGTAGTACTCGACGGATATTCGAAACATTGGAATAATCGAACACTCCTGGTTAAAAACAAAGAGGATGAAGGCGGACATATGGTGGCCTACGTCACCGCCTATCGTTGCAGAACTCGATTTTCGGAAACAATCATATATACCGGACCAGGAGAGGAAATGCTTCGAATGACTTATATTGGAGACATTCCTTACCAGAAAGAACACACAGATACCACTGTGCAAGTGAGCCGTGTATCGCTTTAGCCTGCATAAGTTGCAGTTTGACTCCTTGAGCAACCATTTTTGAAGTGCACTTGCTTGTCTTATCTATCCAAATAGAGCATGAGGGACGGTAAGATACACATTTTGCACTTTCCCTGCTATTATAAAGCTGTGAGTAAGCGCTCGCCCTTGTGTCCTACCATTTGCCAGTTGTCTTGTTTGTTTCGCTTTTTAGCCAGTAATCGGTTGTTATGGAAAGATAAATAGCCCAACAATTTGTTATTTTTGAATTCATTCATGAGGGCGTTCAGCCAATTGCAGTGAGAACTTATATACGAAAGATAACCTTCGTGAATTCCGCCTCTCATATCCAACTCAGTGAATTTATAACGCATGCACTTAATGTGTAGATGTAGATGTAGATGCAGATGTAGATGTAGACCGAACTGAATGGCGCACACCCATTCTGGGGGATTGGCCAAGACGTGCTCAGGGCTGCTCGTCAACGTGGCAACGTTTTCAGGGCTCTTCGTCGTCGTTGCTAAATTGGTATACGAGCTTCTCATGAGCTGCACCGAAAATAATGAAGGTTAGAAAACCAAATTTGCACGTCCCTTTCTTCAACACGCGAGGGCCATGGCCCACTGCAACTCAGCCACTCCCTCTCTGATCCCCCTTGCACACCCGTGTTTATAGTGCGCGACCTCTTTGTTTTTAAAACATCTCGACCATTCGAGGGGACACACAAAGAGCGTGAATGAAAGCTATGATTAAGTTAAGGGCAAGTGTAACGGAGCCGCCTTGCACCGCCTGCTTTGCTTCATCCCCCGACCCAAGAACACACGGAGGTCGGAGCGCCGCGTCGCGTATGTGATCGCGGGCAGTGTGAGTGAAAACCGTCACGATGCGACACCGCTTAACTTACTCAACCGCAGCCCCATTTCCATGCGCGATAAGCGACGGTTACGCGAGCGTGCCGTCTGCGACGGAATCGGGAGTGCCGCCAAAAAGCACCGTGAGAGCTGCCGAAGTCGCTTGACAGCACTGAGAGACGCGCGCTCTGAGATACAAGGCTGTGGTGCGGAGTGGCATATATCGCTGCCTAGATACCTGTCCCGCCGCTCCTGCGGCAAGATAGAACGGAGATCAGTGGGAGTGCGTTGCAATAGCGTGCAGAGTGCAGGTAGAGAGAGCCGAGCTCGTTTGTTCAGCAGCGTCGCTGGTGCGCATTCTGTCGCTGCTGCTGCACCAACGATGTTGAGCACAATAATTTGCCAGAGGATGGCATATATACGAAGCGCCACAAATTAAGCTGCAGCCGCGTTGTCCTTAGTTCTGCAAGAACATATTACGGCGTGTCGATCAATTATAGGCGCCACGTACAAATAAAGAAAAATAAAAGGAACGGAGAAGCAGTGCCTTCTTTCGCACTGTCTCCTGTTTTTTCGGGGAATTTATTAATGTAACGCATGAACGTGGGGAAAATGTGTATTTAGGTTCTGGAACATGCACCGTTCCTCTCGGCAATCGGAGACGCCAACAGAACCATGCAGAGAAAGCAGGAATTTTGTTATACCGATTGCATTACGGAGTAGAGGAAGCACGTCGATTTTCAGCGTCAACGGCAGAAACTGTTCGTGAATTCCGTCCAACATACAGTATGCGCAGATGCCCCAAAGAAGCGGTGTATCGCCTCCGTTTGGAGCTGAGAGATCGACGACATTAAAATAGAAACATAGACAAGTTGATTTGCACCTCCACGCATGAGGCACGAAATATAACGCAAGGACAGACAACTCATTGCGCCTGAAGGTACTACTGGCTGTCCGTGTCAGAACCTCCCATTAAGAGCCGATTCAGTGCCAGAAATATTATCGTTGATATGTCAACTTCAATGCAGTATTAAAGGCTTATGTATTGAACGTATAGACCCGAAGCTTGGGTTCTTATTGTACACAGCTAAGGCCTCGTATTCACGAAGCATATTGAACTGAAGTGCCGTTCTTATGCATATAGAGCCCGTAAGCGGTTGTTGTTTACTGGTGAATATTAGTGAATGATACTTAAGACTTTTTCGCACGGCGATACTTTTTGTACATTTCGGTTCCAAATCATTGTGTACCCTATGTGCATGGATCGACAACGTTTAGCAGCTACTGGCCGAGTAGCTGAACAGCCATTCTGGAGCAGCTTAGCACGTGTTAGTCGAAATGCACGGAGGTCCCGGAGGGGAGTGTTGATGTTCAGTGATACAAACTTCCATATTTCTTTCGACGAGACATAATGCCGTACGCAAAAGAACAATGACTGTGGCGCTGACAGTCGAGACTGTCTCCTAGCGGTATATGGTGCAGAGCCGCATATAACGCTCCTTGCCTCGTGGGTCGGATGCTGCGCGCCGGTCGTCGCTTGCCGAACCCTTCTATAGAAATGCTCCCTTGCGAAGGTGTATTGCGGAAGTTGCGTATATGGTGACACTTCCCCTGATACAACGTGTTTTCAACGAAAAACAAGATAAAATATAATTGACCAAAACGAACATTTGCCTCAGCGGCGGTAAAAAAAAAACATACAGAAATGGCACACAGTCAGCTATACATATATATAGTCGTGACCGTCCCCGTTCTTTCTCACCCCTCCATACCTTGCGCGTATTCCCCGCAGTTCTAGACAGCGATCATGGTTAGTACCTTCACGTGCTCAAGCATTTATCCATTTATTTCCAGCCGTACCGTTCACGGCTGCGTATATGCGTCCGATTGCATGCACGGCGACAAGCGTAACGTGACAAATCGCTGGCTTCCGGTAGTAATAAAAGAAGAGGGATGGATCAAAGGCTCGTCTCCTTGTTAAACGCAACCTAATGAATCCGACACACACTGAAGCCACAGAAGGCTTCCATTGTCTGTCAGATTCATCAGGTTAGCTCCCGGGAAGGCACAGTAAGCTATAGCGAAAGCTTCCTTTAAATTTGGCTGTTTTCTGCAACAGGTCGACGTTGGTATCACCGAGTGGAGGGCTCAATGGTGTCGCACCGAGTGGAGGGCTCAATTGTGTCGTTGCTTCCATCTCACAGGTGAACCGCAACTCGTACAAGGTCGCCATACGCAGTGGCAGGGAACGGAATGGGAGAAAGGAGGCAGCAAGATTAGGCGGCTGGCTACGCTACGCAGGAGTAACGAGATAATGGGGCAGAAGGTAAAAGGGAGGACGTGAATGCTAACATGCGTAGAAGCGACAATATCGTCACACTCGACTGCGACTGTGAGGGTACTGCCGGGACATACGTGAAAGCCTACAAGAACCGCACCAGACGTCTGCGCTGCGCCGTCTGCGCATGTCTGATATGTACGGTCTGTCCTAGCTATAACACTTACCGATCTAGATACAAAGAAAAAAAAAGCGCAATAAGATATGAAGATGCGACCAATGGCATTTTGTTAGGGATGGCCTCGCACATACCGGTAATCGTTGTTGTTATAAACATTTAGTTGAATATTGTCTAATTAATTACTCGCATATTCGGATGCTTAATCCCACATCTCATTCGAAAATGTTATGCTCGAAAAATTCCGCTCCCTTACGACAGTCCCAAGTACTATGTTCGCGTCTCAACCTTGGAGCGCAAAAGGCTTGCTTTGCATTTTCATGCAAAGAGAGCAGCCTCCGTGCTAAGCATGTGCCGCGCTGCTCACCTATAGACGACCCAGCTTCCATTTCCGGCTGTAGCAGTAGCATCTCGACAAAGGGGTAATGCAACAACACCTGTGTATACTTCGATCTAGGTGCTCGTTAATGATACGGCATGTCTCGTAATCATACTGTGATTTTGGCACGTAAAACCGCCACACACACACACACACACACACACACACACACACACACACATACATACATATATATATATATACACATACATACATATACATACATATATATATATATATATATATATGTGTGTGTGTGTGTGTGTGTGTGTGTGTGTGTGTGTGTGTGTGTGTGTGTGTGTGTGTGTGTGTGTGTGTGTGTGTGTGTGTGTGTGTGTGTGTGTGGGTGCGCGCATTTACCTGTGCTTTGCTTTCTGGGACTAAGGTCCCAAAACGCGTCTTGTGCAACTTGCGCAAGTGTGCGCCATTGGCCGACCGCATTCGATATGATATGCTCGCCATCAAGATCGATTCAACTGTACCTTTTAATTATTATTATCAGTCGGCTGGTTGTCCTTAGAAGAGGCGCGTGACCCGTAAAACAAAACGTTCGTTTCGTGCACACAGTCTTATGGTCATCGATGGAACGGCCCATGTATCCATCTCCTTGCGAACATCATCGTAAGGCGCCTTTGTGTACGCAGGCCCCAGTCTCCTAAGCGACGAATAAGTATAATGCGAACGCAGTGCGCATATAGTGTACAGTCTTGGATCTTTCTTATTTACTTATTTTTAACTCGGACATACTGTGAAACCCGCTGATAGCAAACCCGGTTACAGCGAATAATTCTTGTTAGCATTTTTCATGCGATATATACTCCCTGTAGGAAACTTAGTGTTGCGGTTAATGGACCGCAACACTGAGAAACCACACAACTGTAGATGTATCGGACTTTGCGTTGCGGTCGATGGAACACCTATGCAAGCAAGTACCAAGATACGGGAGTACCAAAGCAGAAGGGCAGTGTAGCAGTTCAGATAGATAAAACGTGAATAAATAAATAAATAAATAAATAAATAAATAAATAAACATGACAGACGGTGCGGCTACTTCATCCACAGAATAACATACGAAATGCGAATTGGTTGTCGATAAAGCCCCACTTCAAGAGGCGCGATTAGCGACATATCATGCGCGCGCAATTTGTACGCTCGCAGAAAAAATTTGAGTATTTCGAGTTTTTCTGCCACAAAACAGAAACGGTCATCTATATCGCGTATTTTCATTGCGTTATTGTGGCGCACCCTGTAATTCCCAGTCATGAACGGCGTGCAGTTATCAGCGCGACATGACATTCTTGACAGGAAATTAGTGTACCTCGAGTTCTCAAGAAAGGAATTCCGTTTGGTACATTTTCGCCCACCTTCACATGAATTCCTTAAAAGCGGATTCGTCTATATCGAAACGCTTCGTGTATCGAATAAATTACGGAAAATGATGCTGTTCGCTATAAAGGGTGTTAGACTGTACGCGAACATGCGCAATTCTGGGGAGGGAGTGCGGGAAGGAGATAACAAAAGTTACAGACCTGGGGTCCAGGGTAAGCTGATTTCGCAGAACTTCCAGCATTGGCTGGGAATATCCCTTACGTTTATTCATTGCTCCACAGAAACTTAGCTTTTCAGTTATTCATAAGACAAAATACCGGCTAATTATAATGCTGGATCAAGGCGACTACAATCAACTGCAAGTAAGAAAATACACATGCATGGGTGCTTATACGGAAAGCTCGATAAATAAGCAAGCCGAATCAACAAAATCTTTCATTTTTTACCATATTTCCGCTCACCTTCGCCAACAATATGCCAAACATCACAATTGGCTAGCATTCGCTCATATATACGAACAGTTCTATCGTGAGAACGTCCATAGTGCACGGCCCAGGAGCTCTCTCGATAGCTTGAGGAGAACAAGTGGGGAAAACGAAAAGACACGGATATTTAGTGGGCATGCAGGCCAGGTTTGCGGCTGTCAGTAGGCCGAAGCCAACAGCCCCTCGGGGGTCCGTATTACGAGCTTTGTGCCTCGAAAGCTGTTTCCGGCGACCACTCGACGCGGCGGAGACATCTCCATAAAAGTCGCAGACAGTCGGGTGGGGGAGGGGGCGCACGTCGCATCCCTCAATTGGTGCTATCGTCCCTTGAACACGGATGCTGGGTAGCGGCAATTAGTCGGAGAAAACGTCTTGCTCTGCGTGTCACCTCAGCACACAGAGAACGAAAGAGGAGGGGTACACCGGGCGATTGGCGGGAACACTTTCCCTCGATAAGGGGGGGGGCATGAGCACTCAGGTATGAACGAGCGCCCCCGCACAAAGAGCGCCACTCGCCCCTCGCGGCGTCTGCGACATCTTTGTCTGCTTATCGCTATGCAATTCATAGCAGCGTGTCGGTTGATATCGCTTTAAAAACAAAAACACATGCGACCATTTCGCAGAGGGAGTGGAAGGGGGAGAGAGGAGGGGGCGGTGGGCAAATGAGCAGCGAGGACAGGATGAAGGGCAGTTGTAACAGCGCCATTTTTTTTTCTCTCGCTCTTCTTTATAAGGGCTCGAAAAATACTGACGCAAGTCAGCTGATATCGAAGCCGCAGCTGACTTAGCCGGTCGGAGCGGCTGTGCGCGCGGAGACAGTGTGCGTCAGATTCCTGAGGCGGCTGAACGAGGCTTATTTGAGCCGCGCAACAAGTGCGAGCCGCCGTGATTCTTCCGACCTCCACTGTGAGCGCACCGCCGCCGACTGCAGCCGCACAGCACGATGATCAACTGCGTCGCGTTTCAGTACAGGGTGAGTGCACAACGCGCGCACCCGGGACCGGCTTCTTCTCCCCTGCACGTGTGGCCAGGAGGAGGACGCGCCGGTCCCGGAACATCGCCGATAACGGTGCTGATACGATATGTAGGGTCGCGCGGCGTGCATCTGCACCCGCTCTCTCGTGAATGATGCTACCGGCACCAATAAGGTCCCGAATACGCGCTATCAAGCGGGCACCCGGTATCACTTCACTTGTGATCATGCATAAGCAGTAAAGAGGGGAAGGTACGGATCCTTGGAGGTCGCTCGCGTGACGCGATCGAAGCTCGTTTTTTATTCGTTCGTCACCGCTAGTCAAGTTCGAGGCACCAAATTCGTAAATGTTTTATGTATAGGCCGCCCTGGCTGAAGTTATGACCCATATGCCCACTGCCCGCGTCTGCCCAAGCTGAGAACAGTTTTTCCAATACGATCCGAGAAGTTAAAGAATTTCGCAAGAATTCAGTGCTTTTGTTTCGTAAGTGCTGTCTGCCATTGGCCGGATGCCTTTGATAATGACATGTTAATCGTCACTAGTGATTAAAATTTTTGCATATGAATTCAACCAGCCGAATTCACGAGGCTTTTCCTTCTTGCTCATTATTATTGGGCATTGTTAATGGAATAAGAATTGGTTGAAATTTTCTCTTACGAACTATTATAGCGGTACTCTGGGACCGACCTCACGAAGCTTTCAGTTCGTAAATACTGTTTGGCATTGATCAGCCGCCTTCTAAAGTCTAACATCACTATTGGATAGCGTCGACTCTTACCAAAACGTTCTATGGCGAAGTAAGTTCTTGTGGATGCGACGGGTCTTTGATGTCACTTCATTTGCCCCACCTCGTGAGAACGGCGGTCCTTTCCATTCGCGCACCTCGATTGTTCCAAGCATCCTTCGTGCTGTATTCGTGCAACGTTATTCGGAATAATTTCGTTTTGTTCACAAAACTGTTCGAGCTTCACGCCTTGGTTATTATATGTGCTGCTATTGCTTTGTGAATGCCCGTTTACACTTGGTGTATGATAACTCATTTCGGTCCTTGCAGTCTGTATAGAGTACTGCACTGAGGATTGCATACAGTAACACCGGAGAACTTTCAGTGATCCTAATAGGCCTGTCGCATTTACTCGTATAACCAAATCCAGGTCACGCGCAACTGTAGTGCTGCCATCTATGCCTACGTGCGCGTACGAATACAGAACCCTACATGCGCTGCCAAAGACAAAAAAAAGAAAAAAAGAGATGCAGAGAACGAAGCAAGTTTCATAATGTAGGGCAAAATAAAGGGTCACTGACAGGGCACATCCTGCTGGTATTAGCAGCGTACAGCTGTGGAATGTAGCGGGAAAAATGAGCGTGTATGTGTATGTGAGTGTGGTTCAAAGTGTCGGTTTCTCTAAGCCAAACAAAAGGAAAAAGAAAAAAAGTCGCTTCCTGCTCATCAAACACGTGGCACTATAGCCAGTGTGACTAGACGTCGTGGCTAATATGTCCGAAATAAGTTTATCCCACCTAGATTGGCAGCGAGCGGCAGCTCCGTGATCGTTCGTTTGTAGTGAACAGCCATGCAGTGGTGCCGTAATAAGTGAATCGGATCGTTAGTCTGCGCGAATACTATTCTTAGTAAAGCACGAGTCTTTTTCTAGTTCTATTTTCCTCAGTGTGTATATCCGATTCGAGTAACGGGCTGGAGGAGAGTGAAGGAGAATGAGGCCGAATTTTTTGGAAGAAAGCGCGCACGGTGAACTTTTTTCACTTAGCTCTCATTCGCCATTATTTTTTTCATACTTCGCGATTTACGCGTACTCATAAACGACTTCATATACTATAGATCGGCTCTTACGAATAGTGGTGCCAGCCGCAGACGGTGCCCAGCCAACAAATGACAGCTTTTACGAAAGAAAAATAATAGGGTTTGAAGTCATGAAACATTTTCTTAGCGGATTAATTCTTTGTTAGCTATATACTAGACCGGCCGCATATATACTAATACAGGGTACTTCGGCTAATGTGCGCCTCCCATTAAAAAAGTTCACGTGCACGTTGCGGGGATGCAACCAACGCAGCGTTATTCACTGTCGTCTAGACCATCTCAGACTATTTTTTTTTCTTTGACCTCTGATAATTATGCGCCCCGCCACAGTGGTCTAGTGGCTAAGGTACTCGGCTGCTGATCCGAGGGTCGCGGGATCGAATCCCGGCCGCGGCGGCTGCATTTCGATGGAGGCGAAATGTTGAGGCCCGTGTGCTGTGCGATGTCAGTGCACGCTAAAGAACCTCAGGTGGTCGAAATTTCCGGAGACCTCCACTACGGCGTCTCTCATAATCAGAGCTGGTTTTACGACGTTAAACCCCACAAAACAACAACTCTGATAATTATGCTAATTAATTAGCGATCTTTTAAAATGTTGCTTTAGGCCATATGTTCAATAATGAGGCTATAAGGAATGTTATTTAGTGACTGAATACTGTATCTCCGTGAGAGTATGTGGAATGTTTTTATATTTTCCCGACTTCTAAGAAACTGCGTGATATTTGAAAATTACCACGTGACTATGCGCTGGCGCGCAGCGGCATTGGCCCCGTCAAACGCGCTAGGAACGAGCCATTGATGACAGACGCAGACTGAATAGGCTAGAATGGAAAATGACAAGGGGTGGACACTCCTTTCGCCTTGTTGGCCTGTCGACGCCTGCGTTCTACATGCAGCATTGATGGTTCGGTCTTACCACGTTTGAGGTCGTTATTGGCACTGCGCGCAAGCGCTATCTATATACGTGGTGATTTTTCAAATCACGCGCGGTTTCTTGATTGATTGATTTCTGGGGTTTAACGTCCCAAAACCAGCTGTGATCATTAGAGACGCCGTAGTGGAGGGCTCCGGAAATTTTGACCACCCGGTGTTCTTTAACGTGCACTGACATCGCACAGTACAAGGGCCTCAACATTTCGCCTCCATCGAAATGCAGCCGCCGCGACCGGGATTAGATCCCCCGACCCTCGTATCAGCAGCCGAGTACCGTAGCCACTAGACCACCGTGGCGGGGCCTCTAAGCTTGTTTAAAGTTCACAAAATTGCGCACATTTGCTTCATATGCGCTAAGTTTAGACTATATAATATTTATTTATTTATTTATTTATTTATTTATTTATTTATTTATTTATTTATTTATTTACGAAGACTGTGGTAATTATAGGGGGTGGGTTACAGTAAACGTAAGCGTTTGAAATCTCAATATACGTGTATCACTGGTGCAGGACTATATGTAATAAGAACACCTTTCGTCTATTGCGAGTGCAGTACTGTAATGCAAACGGTACACCAATGCATTCCATGCACCAAAACTGAAATAATACAATATGAGCATAGAAAAAGTAAGAATCATTTGTGTTCGCCGTACAAGGAAAAGAAAAATGCCTCGAGTTTCTTTCTTTTTTTCTTTTTTCTTTTGAAATTTTGTAGTGAGCTACATCGGAGCATGTTGGCGGTAATAAATTCCGTTGTCCAGTTGTTTTTAGAAAAGGATGAATTTGCATATATATATTGTCGCTTTGTTGCGGCTCTTCGTACGTATATCCCTCTCAGAAACTTCTTCCTCGGGGCAATGTTAAGTACTGTGTTTTGCCCACGTTTAGTTTAGCATTGTAATAAGAAGAATCTTGACCTGTCTAGCTGTCAAAGTTATGTGGTACAATCTAGCTGGCACGATGCCTTTGTTGCCGACTCAGTCGAAGAGTGTATATCGAAAGAATGAATGTGGCGGCTCTCCTCGGTATTATTTCTAGCATTTTTATAATCCCGATTTCGTATAGGTCCCATTAAATATCTGTTTATCCCAAAGTTCGCCGCACATACGTGAAATGGTCGTCATGCTTCTTTTACCGTCGTATGTACTGCCTTTTTTTTTTGAAGCGAAGTTTGCATAGCGTAGCCTGTGCCGGCGTGGTCCGCGTTGTGGTCGTCACGCCCAGAAAAGCGGAACTCCTGGCGCCTTTGCAAGAAAAGAGAGAGAGAGAATTTGTTACCGGTGCTCATATTTGGACTCAGGACCTTACCCTATGAAGGCAAGTATCCTAACAACTAGACTACTCAGCCGCGCTGGATAGAAGTGAGCACATCTGAACCATATGAATGCGTTCGTTCTTCTACCATCGCGCTTAGGACTTTCGAAGAGCAACAAAGAAAGAGTACCGGCAAAAAATTGAAGGAGGAATGAAAGAAATTCCAAGTGAAGCTTGTATCTATCGTGTGGCTCATAACCGCATTTGGTATGAGGGTGTAAGACACGCGTATACAGAAAGAAAGAAAGAAAGAAAGAAGAAAGAAAGAAAGAAAGAAAGAAAGAAAGAAAGAAAGAAAGAAAGAAAGAAAGAAAGAAAGAAAGAAAGAAAGAAAGAAAGACGAAGGGAGAAATCATGCGTTAGTGTTAGTGTTACTGCTGGCCCTGGATAGTATACAAAGCAAGATCAAGCCACACATAATCATCATGATTTCCTACCCATACGGGACAGATCGAGGGTGCCCCGCCCAACCTCAACGAGTCGGCTCACAATGCTGCGCGAGGGATCACTGACCGCGTATAGCTACCGGGCAGCCTGACGTCGACGGGTCAGACAATCAGGACCCTGCTTACCCGCACAACGAAATTACTAAGCACTTTTACTTGGCTCGGAGGGTTTACAGCCTCCCACATTGTAAACTCAGTAGGACACAGGCTTTAACACTAAGACTTTTACAGGCAGGGACATACCCAGACCCCCTGCTACTTCACAGGATCTACCCCGAAATACAGACGACAAATGCGTGTGCGCTATGCAGTGACTTAGCGAACTTACAACACATGCTCTGGCAGTGCCCCGCTTTACGCGGCGTTAATAATAACGCTTCTGCACGCTGGGATGCGGTTCTATACGCAGCCCCAATCTCGATTAACAGTTATGGGCTGTCCAACGGCCCGCGACGCGGCAGAAAGGCTATAGTCATTTCTGTCCCGGCGTGGGAGCGGCACGCTGCGCACTAACGTGTGCACTAACGGACCACAATAAAGTTTTTTCATCCATCTGCAAAGAAAGGGGTATAGCCTGGAGCGCAAGTGAGGATATCTTTTCTCTTATTTGTAACGCGTGAAGCAACAGTCCCCTTTCCATCTTATTTCATTTTTAGATGTAATGAGCCAGCCACTGACGACTGCAACATGCAGTCTCATTAGTGCCTTTTGCGTTATGTCCTTATAAAATTAAGCAGTCGTTTGCAAAAAGTTCTGGCGTTGTACAAATTTTAAGCGATGTTACATGTATTAACGTCGTATAAATTAAAGGCAATATGAGTCCTGTGACGGAGCATTGCGAGATTCTCGAAATTGTGGGAAGGCGCATGGTTTCTCCCACATCTGTTATTTCTGCTCGGTCGAACGCAGACGATCTGCGAACGCGGCAGGCCCGATCACTTCCGCGATAACGGCCAGCAGCAAGAATGCGAGGGCGTGCAAAAACCGGTGCTCCCTCAGTCAGAGTTGATGGGTGACATCGTGGCGTACCGAATTTACGAAGAGATACGAAAACTCTTCGAGAAGTGTAAGACCACAGAGGGGAGACTGACACGAGCTTGCACAAGACGCAAGGGTGGTAAGCGGGAGGTGACGCCTTGAACTGACAGGTGGCGGGTGTCGAAATCGAGGAAACGGCTATATGCCAGAGGTCTACCACAAGCTTAAAATGCCACGGCAAATCTGCACCAATGACCGGCACACGGAAGTCGGCGACCAAGAAAATATATAGGAACGTCCATCGTAGAAGCAGATGGAAAGGGTGAGAGATTCTCGCCCGTAGGTGCGTATGGTGGAGCCTTTAACAGCGTAGACAGGTTGCGTTGCAAGACGTCGGAGGCTAGGGTGCCTGAACGGCCTTCCTCCGCCGGCAAGGGAAACCATTCAGACACCCTATCGGTGACGCTCCCCCGCGTAGGAGGAACGACGCACTCTCCAGCACCTGTGTCGATGAGGCACCGCACCTATGTGACGCGGTCTGTGACGTGTAACAGGCGGCTGGACGTTGGGCTGGAAACACTTGCAGCCTGACGACTGCATAAAGAATCCCTGACGATTGCGACTGCAGGAGGCGGCAACGCACCGATGACGCGGTCGTACCCTGTTGCTTGTGACGTCACGTGGTGTCGTCGGAAAAGTGGCTCGATGCTCAGAAACTGGAGTTTTGAGTCGGACAGCCAGAATTCGGGTAGCTGGATGTTGGCGACGACAGGATCGGTTGCCATAGCTTTCGTTGTCATCGGAAAGGTGTTGTCGTGGTGTGCGGGTTCCATGGTCTCTCCGTGACCAGAACCCGCTCGCGGAGTAGCCAGAAAACGAGAATGGCTTTGCGAACTCGGATCGATGAGCAGGCGGTGCGTTGCCGCCCGGCTCCCGAGTCACCACTTGTGGGAGGATGCGTGGTTTGTGGTCTCCCACATCTTTTATTTCTTCTCGGTCGAACGCAGACGATCTCCGAACGCTGCTGGCCCAATCACTTCCTTGCCTGTGCCTACACTGCGCTTGGCCACATGCTGGAGATGATGGTGATGCTCATACATAAATGGTGCATGTAGTGCCGCATGTATGCATGCAATGCACGCGTTCCAATCCAATGCATGCATGCGTAGGCGCCACTTTGTCTTCGTCTAAAATGCCGACGGCTCACCATAAGGTAATCTGTAATGGCTCAAGGCCCATATTCATAACGAGACCTTACACTAAAACTCTACGCAAGGGGAAATTTCAGCCAATCTCGACGCTGTACTTTTAATTACTGAATGAGACCGGCCAGTGGCAAAGCTTACTTTCGAATGAACAACATTATGAATCAGGGGCCACGGTGTACGTGTGCACCGAAACGTCTTAAGGAGACCCTCCCACACCCTGAGGTCGAAATTTCTTTCTTTCTTTCTTTTTTTTTTTTTTGTGCAGCGGCAGCTATGCACCAGTCTGCAAGCAACACGAAGCCTCAAGGATTTTTCAGAGTGACGTAATAGTAGCAGAGTTACAGGGGTTTGATGATAGACAAAGCAGCCGTCGCTCGTCTGTCACATCTGTCACATTCCTCCGCTTCCCCAAAAACCAGCCCGTCTTTTCGCCGCGCTCCTCTGAGCGCCACATGACCACCATGTACGTCACCAGGACTGCCATGTTTTTCGACACTCCAAGAAACCGAGGACGTGTTTCTTGATGTGTTACGTGTCACTATGAGCGACACGTACGCAGGCGCACCATCAGCCACGTCATTGCCGCCCTTTTTGAGCGTGAAACCCACGAGGGGAAGGGCAAACGGCGTTTACTTCGAAACTTCGGCTCTTTCTGCGGTGCATAGCGATGTGACGCTTAGCAAACATGATCGTGAGTGCGCAATGTATACAATGCGCTCGTCAGCTCAAAGCGGCCAGACCTGATGAGAGGCCCTTAGACTAACCGGGTGTTCGTAAGAAAATATTTCGCCAACCACGAAGCTGGACAGAGGATACGCTGGTTCGGCTGGCCATTGCGAAAGAAGCACTTACGAAAGAAAGGTTTTGTGAATTCGACGCTGAAGCCTTATTCACGTCCACATTTTGCACTGAGGAAAAATATGAAGCCAGTTGTGTTACTGGACATATCACTATTCGGTGCGTCCAGCCAATGGTAAACAGCGTTTACGAAAGAGAAAGCTCGTGAGTTCCTCTGCGGGAGCCTAATCCGTATAGCTTCTCGGTCCGCATTCGCAAGAACGACTTCTGCTAAGTGTGTTTGTGTAATAATGTATTCCAGCCCATTCTGAAGTTGGACATGCCATTAACGAATCTCGCTGACCAATGGCGAAAAAACAACACTTACGAAAGCACTTAGGAATGTTTCGTATTCATGTGGCGAGTCACTGTCTATATTTAGCTATTTCATTAAAAATTTGTGGTATGATAAGTCAAGTTCCAAAAGAATGCTGTAGTTATCGATCCGCCCCTCAAGAAATACCATGCAGATCCAGTGTAGAATGAACGTGTTCTTTTTCACCTGTAAGCTTCAGGCCATGATGAAACGCTATGTCTAGCAGTAGCTGGACGTCTTCTCTGTCGATATCGGAACGCGTGCAACGTCATTAAACGCACGCCGACTAAGATACATTTATATACCATTTAAATTTTGCCTAATTGCAAGTTCATGATGCAGTTAAAGTGTAGAGAGCATATTCTTCGTAGCATTCGTAAACACATAATTCTTTTTTTTTATTGCTTGCATACTCCATGTGGCATAGCGTAAGGATGAAATAAACGTGTAGGATCCTGTTTTACGCAGAAACTCAGGAAGTCACTTGGAGAGCTACTTGTCCATGGGCGAACACACGTGCGCAGTTTTTAGGGTGATGTTTCCTATCTAGAAACGTCTGAGTGATCTCTATTCGTCCCTCGACCGAGCATGTGCGGATGTTGAACATCCGCTGACCGCTCAGAAGCAGAGCACTTAGAGTACAACTCACACCATTCCACAGCTGCAGAATATGAACGGCGCAAGCGAAAGAACACACATACACACGCATACACACACGCGCGCCAAAAAGTACAACAAATGTAGTCATTTCAACGCGTTTATTACTCTGAATCCCAAGGAGATAATGATACTAAAATAAGGTCGCTATAGCCAGTGTTCAGGACTCTTTCGGCGTACACACATCAGCCTTGACATCAATCGATAGTGGGGGAGAATAAGAGAGAAGAAAAAAGGAAGAAAACAGCTACCAACCCTGTTGGCAACGTTCGTTTTTTTTCTGTATTTGCCTTTCTCTTTCCTTTTTTGTCAGCACAGCCACCGTTTTAAGTGGACAGCTATCAAGTATATACAGAGTGTAGCGCGCCGCCGTTTTGGCCACCATCAGACACCTTTCGGGGTGTATCTGATTTTCTTTGGGTCTCCATTCGAACACTATAGCATCATCACCGGACAGCATCATGTTCGCGCTTCTCACTGCGTGCACACATGCACAGATTTCCTCCTCTTTATATTCACCTGTCCTCCTCCCGCCGCATCATCGTGTACAGTCAGACATGCCCCCTCCCTTTCTCTCCTTACCCCTCCCTCCCTCTACGGGCATTTTACTGAACCGCTTGGATAGCAGAAAGCGCATGCTTTTACTCCATAAGACTTATCGAATGTCACGTAATGCGTGTGAATCATGGGAAACAGTCTTTCATATTAGCACCGTATGTTACCGTGGCGAAATTAAGATGGTTGGGCACCATACCTAAAGCAAGCAGATAACGCAGAAACAAGCACCGTCGGAGGAAAACAAATAATATGAAAAGCTACGATGAAAACGGGCTGGTCGACTGCCTTGCAAATAGGTAGCTGCTATAAAGACTGGACGCACAAGGGCGTTATCGTTGCCGCAGTCCCAGGACGAGTCAGCTGTTTCACGCATTCGGGTTATTTTTATCCCAGTCATTACACACGTCCAAGCGAACGGGAGAAAGCGTTTCTGTGTCCTTGAAATCGGGCCAAGAAGACAAGTTACTTCCGCAATGCCTCTGTTGTAGTTTTAATCTCAGTACGTCGGATCGTCACAAAGCTCCCTCGGCACGATAAAATTGAAGTGCGGGAAGCTGTGGGTCCCTCTATATTTCTCTTTAGCGAGTGTGTAGCGTTCTTCATGGCGCATACACAACTAGCCATAATATATAAGCACCATTTTCTCAGAAGACACAGTAGAATATAGGCCATATAATTATGTAAAGGCTTCGTAACAGAGCGGGTGGGACTTCAAAAAGAGAGCTGTAAGTACCATGGAGCCATGCTGTATGGCGGTCTTCCTGTTTGAGATTAATCTGAAAAGAGGCAAACCGGCCAGAGCTAGCGCGAAGAAATAGACGTGAATTTGATTTCTTTCGATTTCAACCAAGCGCGTCGTTAAAATTGGCCGGAAATGCGTGCAGTGCACAAGTACTTCAATACCGGATCTATAGATCGTGGTCCATAAGTAATTGCCTGCCAGCGTTTCGTTAACTTTCGATAATAATGTAACTCGTCGGCTCGAGCCAGAAAGATACCTCCTCGTCTGAGCTTTGTTGGTGCTTTCGCGGATGACTTCTGCAGTATATGCCGCATATTACTGTATGTTTTACGTGTAGGATACTTCTCCAGCGTGGCGTATCATCGAGTCATTCCATTCTGGTTGCGATGCAGGAATACCGATGCAAGAATACAGACTGGACGCACAAGGCGCCTGTCTGTGTTTCCTTTTCTTCGTCCGTGTTTTTTGCGCTACCGAGTTTGTGTCAAGAATGTACCAACTAGCCCAAACAAGAGTGTTACTGAAGAATACAGATACTGGAATACATGTCTAGTTCAGGGGTGCTGGGGCTCCACAAGGACGTTTATGAAGTAATACATAACTATATGAATAATTTTGCACCCCATTTAAACGTGCCAGTCAAGAATATCGCGCGAATCACTAACGAACACCAGTGAATTAAGAAAAATGTATACGTTTAATAAACACAAAATGTACTTTTCTGAGAAGGTTATTGCATAAACTGCGCTTGAGCTACAGGAGCATTTCAAATAGGCGATCTTCTATAGACAACGTTGGTTCGGCTGCAACGCAAGACCTGCCAACGAAAAAGGTCTCCCTGTACCGCTTCAGACGAGCACGAGTTTGTGTTGTAAAGAATAAATGCAGCTTTGATGGCCGGGAAGTTCTGCAGCGAGGCGATACCTTGTCTCGGGTAAACTAGGTACCGATTCCCGAAACAGTTCCGCCTTCACATGGGTCTATTCTGACCGTTCAAAGGCCGAAGCGTCTCCATCAACAAACTCATTAATACCGGTGACATGCCCCTGCTTGTTTCTTTCCCCCTTTTAGCACGCTAGCTCATCTAGGACAAAAAAAAAGTAACGACATGCCCTTGCCCGGCACAGAGACGCAGTAGTGGAGGACTCCGGAAGTTTCGACCACCTGGGATTCTTCAACGTGCACTGACATCGCACAGCACACGGGCCTCAATATTTCTCCTCCATCGAAATGCAGCCGCCCATGCCGGGATTCGATCCCGCGACCTTCGCGCGATGGTATCTTAGTATTACGATGGGTGCGAGCGGGGTTGGGCAGTATCACGATACAAATGGGTATCGCGATATTTCCCAGCCCTGGTCGCAAGCGTCGAAACGTAGAAGCATCGAACGCTTCACTCCGAAGTTCACCGTTCACTTTCTACCTTTGACAAGCAATAATAGAGTGCATATTCCGAGGCGAAATTGAAGCAACTGTGTGTTACTCTTCGTTCGTAAAGCTGATCGCGTGCAGGCCCGACACCGCGTCGCCGCTCACTGCTTTCATGCTCTGTTGGAAGTTAGCCGGAGCGGACAGGCACACCACGGCTCACCTTGCACATGGACAATGGGCAAGGTGAGCCATGGTTATGTTTCTTTTGCGTTTATTTTTTTTTTTCTAACTCTTGTGTGCCCTGCAGTCTGTCTCCTCCGTTCCGTAAATAATATTTACAGCAATGCAGCTATATTTCGTGCGTTTGTTAGTTCCAGCGCTATGTGTAAGAGCAACGAGTGAATTGGTCTTCCGTTTGACACGAATATTTAAACGACTATAAGCAAGTGGTGCCCCGCCACGGTGGTCTAGTTGTTATGGCACTCGGCCGCACACTCGAAGGTCACGGGATCGAATCCCGGCCGCGGCGGCTGCATTTCGATGGAGGCGAAATGTTGAGGCCCGTATGCTGTGCGATGTCGGTGCACGTTAAAGAAGCCCAGGTGGTCGAAATTCCCGGAGCCCTCCACTACGGATTCTATTATAATCGTATCGTGGTTTTGGGACGTAAAGCCCCATAAACCAACCTGTACGCAAGTGATCTTGACATGTCTCTAGGTTTGTACGCATCAAGCAGCCTGTCTTATCTGTGGCACCTGTTTTCTGCGCGACCATTAGCAACTGCAGCAGAACGCGGAAGGTGACGCCGTTATCGTTGTCGTCACCGGGGGATGGGCGCTGCAGTCTCTGCGGCGACCTAGGGCAACAGCACCCCCGCAGAGAGCCCGAACATTGCACCCTGCTATCAGTTAAGGGTCTTCTCGTCACGGCGATAACAAAAGGCGACCGTGTGTCCACTGCGCATGCTCTTCCATGCTGGACGCGTTCGCAATCGCCACGCACTGGTCACATGAGTTGTTGTCGTCCACTGGATAAGAGCTGGTACTGATTAGTGGCGGAGTTCGGTCGTCCTCGTTTTAGTCAAATATACGCCTGGACCCAGACCGATCTTTCGCAAGTAGACGCTTGGTCCACTGTCGGTGTCCGTTACACATTCCCTTTCATGGTCGCATTGCTCTTAGCATTGCAGTGACACGGAAGAACAAGTAAATGTGCGTTGCACGACGTCCGCCAACTTGTTGTGCTTGCGTTATTTACATAGAATTGGCAAAAATAAGCGTTTTCGAAAACATTTCTATGGTAACGTTCGTATTAGAAACCTGGAACAGGATTGTGGACTGCACGTAACGTCTACAACATGGAAATGAGCTTACGCATATATACATATAGCTGTGGAATAGGCGCTGGCATTTTACATGCGAAAATCGTGATACGATTATGATGTATGCCGTAGTGGATCGGACCGAAAATTTCGTGTGGGGTTTCTTTAGCTTGCACTGATGACGTATGGTACAGGGGCCTCTAGCATTTTTGCCATAGAAACAATGCGACTTAGAGATACATCGTGCTGATCGCTGGCATTATGTTCCATATATATGGAACATAATGCCAGCGGGACATAACGAGACCTTCGGGACATAACACTGACGTCAGCAACCATTTCCGAGGATTAGTTCTCATATGTAGGGTTCCGTACGAGCTCTGGAGCGATATTAAACATATCGTTACCGAGGAAGCCGAAAACACTCCACGAGAAAGGAAAATTAAGGAAAGAAACCGTGACTCTCAAAGGGAACAGTTAACATTGCACAGGAACGAATACTAGCCAAAGCTAAAGGGGCCACGGCATAGGCAAGCTCACGCATTGCCTATTTTTAAAATCAAACTTGGATAGAGAAGTAGTAGTGCTCATAGCAGCATGTTAAAGAAATCGAGGAGAGCGATGCGAAAAGAGAAACAAGGGCCTTTCAACAATAAAACAAATCATAGAAATTGTCCAGCCTAAATTCGATGCTGTCGCAAACCCAAATAGAAAGCACCTCACAAGTGACGAAGACATAAAGAAAAGGGGAAGTAACACACTGAAAGTATTTTACGGAAAATATAACTGACGATGGAGCATTGCAGGAACTTCGAGTATGAACCAGAGCCAACAGTATTAGGACAATAACTGAATTGGCTATACAGCAATTGCATACCGGTAAAGCAAGTGGGCCAGATAGCATCCTTATAGCGCTCAAGGCACTAGGACCGGAATCTGACAATTAAGGTCATCACTAAACTATATAAAAAAAATTGAAAGACAGCAGGGGATGAATTCACAGCACCTCTTTTTTTTTTTTTTTTGTAAAAGAAAAAGAAACAGAGGGTTTTAAATACTACTTACGGGTGTCCACCAAGAACAAAGTGTTTGGTGGAAACCCGTAAATGATCTTTAAAGCCCCCTGTTTCTGCTCCATCGATTATAGCAAGGTTCCTGACTCCCCTGACCATTCCAACAGTTGGACATATCTTAGGAAGTTAGATATTCCGGAGAATCCTATAAAAACTTATAAGATTAAAAAGGGACTTGGTCATGGTTCTACTCGCGTGTTCAGGAATTGCGACATCGAAAACTGGGCTATTGGTCTAAAAATCTATGGGATAAAGGCAACCAACTTACGATATGCAAACAACATTAGCGGCAGGAAACATGCAAGACTTAAAAACTCTAACCTTTATGGTAAAGGAAGAAAGCGAGAATTGTGGTCTTCTTATAATAATGGAGATTGTAGTCTTCCTAGGAGGCATTATATATATATATATATATATATATATATATATATATATATATATATATATATATATATATATATATATATATATATATATACATATATATGCAGATGCTGACTGACGGTACCGCTGTACAAAAATTATCATTGAAGAATAGTGCTAGGGAAAGAGAGCAGCGCGTGGGGTGATTATGAGAATTAAATACAAAGATGCCAGCCTCAATACTAGAATTTCTCTTGTAAACGCCTTCATATTTTCCGTGGTATCGTACAGGTGTGGGTGGGACTCCTTGCGAAAATATAAATAAAAAAGCTGCTATATTCTTTTCCCCGATAGTTCTGGCGTAGAGTTTTCAGAATCATGGGCTGTCGAATGAACAAATATACCGGTCGTAGGGAGGAACAGTCCTGAATGTTCTTTCGAAACATTCGCAAGATTGTTAGATGGTATTCTTGAAGACACAGGTAAGCGTCTAGAGGTCATGATGAAGCCGCCACTATAACAACATACACACAATGGTAGGAACACAGGAACAGGACACGCGGCTCCTGTTCCTGTGTTCTTACCATTGTGTGTATGTTGTTATAGTGGCGGCTTCATCATGACCTTAAGTAAATACCAACTAGGCCAGCAAGCTGTGTTGTTAAGCGTCTAGAGGGGCTATAAGAACCTGTGTTAGATAAGCGTCAATGTCTTAATGACAGTCATATTGCTCAAGGAGTCACCAGGTGTCGCCAGCGACTCTGCGATATGTAACTGCAATGAAGAAAACTCCGATCATGCTGGCCAAACCCGCCTGTAATCCTGGTGCATCTTCTCTATAAGTTTTGCGTTTAACTCACCAAATATACACAACTAATTATTTTTAATGCTTTCTCTACATCTTCCGGCTGAATATTGAATTCTGTTATTTACCTTTAATAAGATTTAAAGGTTGTAGCACATAATTTTATTTAGGGTATGAGTTATTTAGCGACGCTTTATCTCTAGTGCAATGGCACGATCGCTCACTGCATTTTTTTACTTGCTCACTTCCTGCTACGCCATTCACTACGCCATTCACTTACATTGTTTGACTACGTCATTAAAAAAGACATTTCCATTAAAATTAAAGTGGCCTGGCCTTCAATTGACCAACTAAGCTTGTTAATCCCTCAAACAAAAATATTTCCTCTTGAAATCTCTCCCTTAGCTGTTTTCAGCATTCCTTCATATATACTTTTATAACATTACAAATGCCTGTTCCACAGAGTCTTTAACTGCAAGGCCTGTTTTTGGTATAGGCAAGCTCAATCTATGGACTTGGTGACGTCTTTGACGCAGACACATCATAAAGCTTAGACATTCTTGATACAGCTGAGGGCACTCAGTAATTGAGTTGCTTTCCAAACAGAGGACCTCATCCTGCAGGAACACGGTCACAAGATTACCAAATTCAGCTTTCGGGTGGATGGAGGTGCGATAAAAGCCAGCGAACAGAGATTTCGTCGCTAAGTTCCTACTAATCGTATTCAATGGTGTTTCCTACTAAAACATAAGGGAGTTCTCCTCCCGTTTATTTCTCTTGCGCGGTGTCGTAGCCGCTGAAGAACGTTGGTGAGCATCTGATTACCAGTTCTACTAAAGTTCTACGCCTTGATCCCATACCAGTACTGACAGATGTATAATAGACGCAGTAACGATGGCGTTACCATTGCGGACACTATGTACTGATGGCGCAGTTTATATAGGAACGGTACGCGAGCCCTTCCGTCGCGGCAAGAGTGGGATATCAAGTTATAACGGATGTTTTAGTTGACTGTCGACTAAATAAAAACGGAAGTGTGCGAAAAAAGAAAAGCAGGTTGCTGCCGGCGAGAGCCAACCCTCCAACCTCCGGATTTAGCGTGTGTTGGGTACTCTGTGCGTCCACATTCTCGGGTACTAGGACGGGCCCAAGGCATAGTGACGCGGAGAGGACGAGCTGATATCGGGGGAACGCGTAGTGTTCCTCCGGCTCTCAAGAGCGCGGGTAAACTCGCCGTGGTGGATAACAAAAGGAAAAAAAAAAAAAGAGCATACGCTCAGAAATAAATGCGCCTAAGCACTGTCGTCAGGATCGACGACTCTCGCGGTGCGCGAAAGATATCGTTACGAACGCACGGTGGTCTTTCTTTTGTCCGGCGAGCACACAGCCGGAGCTGAATGAGGCCACAGTGTCCCACAATGGCACCGCTATCGGAAGGCTGCCTGCGAGGGCAGACCGTCCTCCACGCGACGAGGACTCGGCGCGCAGAGACACAGCTGCGCCTGTATCTGTCCCAGGGCACGGGACATGACGTGGAGCGCCGCTGTACGATCGCGCTGAAACGGAATTAAAGCACAGCCATCTGCGCTTGGCCACGGGGAAACGTACACACTGTTCTGCGTTCATGCCTCAACCACTGCTCGTTCTCTATTTTTCTGTTATATCTGCTCTCTTTTTAGCGGAAAGTAACCGCACCTGCTGGAGAGCTCCCCTGCCAGTTGCCTTTTCGGGCTGCCTAAATGTCTCTGGGAGCGACGGGCAGGCTCTGCCCGGTCACTACATGTTGCGTTTCAACGTACGTTAGCCAACCGCAGTCGTTTAACATTATTTATCTTCCCAAGCGGTGAAGCAATTAGCCCACAAAAAGTTGTGCGCGTGACGAAAGAGGGCAGATGACCGAACATAATCTATAAGTCTATAAGTAATCATATATTGTACCACTTATATTGCCTTGGGTTTTTTTTTTTTTTTTACGCTTAGCTCGTTAGCCGATCTCCCTGTAGTATGCATGCAAGCTGGGCCTCCCGCACCTATGCTTACTACGTAAATTTTAGGTGCTTAAGTTCTAAGCTCCCAACGTACGGATGTCCCTCATCCATGTCGATATTACGGTTCGGTTCAAGAATTCCTTCACACATGTACTATACAGCACTGACGTATGTCATATACAGCATGACGAAAAAAAAAATACAAGTGTGAGGGCTCTGCCCGAAACGTAATCGAGTGTACTTATCAATTACACCTTAAAAAAAAAACGCTGGGCAATTACAAAAAGCAGCTTTTAGCACTAATTGCAACTAACAATGTCTGACAGATCTTTTTGCGAACATGTGTTGGTCCAGGGATCATTCGTCCTAGAGCAGTTGCGATAGATATATAAGATCTTGCACAAATGTTCTCATTGACGCACACTTTCCTCGAATTGTTTTCTACAGGTTTTGCTCTAGAATTTCAGAAGTTCCTTGTAAAAGTTTCAGGGTAGCTCAGCGTTCTGTTTGTCGTTCTCGTCGGAATGCTTTTAACATGTTTTTTTTTATCTGGTTCTTTGGTATTATATATATTTCCTTTACGTATTTTCGAATGTTATCGGTCCCCTTGCGTTGCATACGTGAAATTGTTTTGTTTCGGGCACTATCTGTTTCTCGATCGTTGTGCGACTGACCGTAAGAAGTATCCCCTTGGGTAGCATGAACCATTTCACATCTTGTTCATGAGCCCGAAGTTTGTTACTGTTTGAAACTTGGTGAATAATGTGAGCGACCAGTGCGACTACATACACGTCCGTATGATATCAGTATGGGTTCAATTAGGTCAGCGGGATAATCAGTATAATTGACGCGTTCGTCTTTGGGTGACAGAACGTGTCACGCAAGTGCAATATAGTGCACGAGTCGCGCGTTTCAGATTTTTCAGTCTGCGCAACTCACGCCCACCAGTCACCAGTGAAACCAATGCGATGGATTTTCCCCAGTGTAGGCCGCATGAACAATTGAGGCTGTCGACAAACCTTGGGCAAAGAAGCTGCGATGCAAGTTCAGGAAATTTGGCCTGCTGCTGGTACATTTTGAAACTTAATCACAAGGAACGCTGCACGACGAGAAAAATTAGGACATAACATGGACGCCCAGATGTTAGTTGAGTGGCTCGCCTTCCTCGCTGGCTTACGTGCTGGGTTAGAGTGCGTGAACATTCAGAGCTTTCCAATCACTGCTTTCTCGAGATACCACCAAGAGCCCCGCGCTCGTCTTTACAGCCCACAGTGGCCAGGCACTGAGCCAGCGGCATGCATGTGCCAGAAACGTTGTCACTCGTGGACGCGTCCGGTAATAATAATCTCGCGAAATATCGCGAAAGTTTCGCCGAAAGTGACCGCCCGAGATTAACCACCCCGTTGTTCAAGCCTCGCGCGTGATTCACAGCAAAAGATTCGGGATAATTGCCAAATGACTGTTGCGCAAACTGGCCACTGAGTTGAGGTAGAGCCTATCGAGAGAGCCCCAAAATCCTGCAGTTCGCCTTTTTACGCATGTTTCCGTGAAGTCCGTGCGCTGCTCTCCCGGGAGCGCCCAGCGAACGCGACAAGGGAGGTTGCTGCGAACGCTTGTTGTGCAATGCAAACACAATGTTACTTGGACGGCGCTCCATCATTTCGCATTGGGTCTTCACGGAAACGCAACAAATTAGCTGAACTGGTACGCTCGCTACACACGCGGGTTACGAAAACCCGCGCCGTTTTTGTGCAACTCGTAATTATTCCCCATTCGTCATATTATTCTGATCGCCTGCACGTGCTGAAACAAGTATGCAACTATTGTTGTTCCTCTCTGCCTTTTTTTTTCCCCCTATGGTAGAAGTGCATGGGTGGACAATGAGCGTTCAGGTGGCGCCTCGCAACTAGGGCGCTCATTCTCATTTAGCTTCTCTCGCCTTCACGTGCCCATAATCAGGGTGTGGCCGCGTAGGTGTGACCTGTATATGTCTGAGCTACAGATGATCACGCAATCGACGTTGCTAAAAACGGGCTCTCCTTTACTTCGTATTGACGAAGACTTTCCTCCTAGGATCACGTGCAGCTGGGGCTGCGGTGCGCGAATATTCGGAGCTTTCTAATATCGCAGTCACTGCCCTCTCATCGTGTGACTATACCGAATCGAATACAGCAGGGTTCGCTTTCTCAGTCAACTAGTTCCCATAGCAATGCACAGTAACGTGGTAATCAGAGTAGAGAACTTAAAATTTGGGTACAAGATAACGTCGCTCACTATCTGCAGCCGAACGGCGGCTGGAGTGGTTGGGAAAACAGATTTCGGCAAAACAGTTTTTCCCCGACACCACGACGCTGACAACAGCGGTCCTCGAAATATATCTAGGCGAAGATTTAACTATCCTGGCATAAACTGTGAGACACGATCTGTCATTTCAACATATAACCGCTCTGAATGCTCCAGAATGTTTCATATCTTGAGCATGTATACCTTAATCAGCTCGTTAAAACCCCGACGCGCGGCTACACTATATTAATTTATTACTCACAAATCTTTCCCATAATTCTGAGTCGCGAGTGCTCGAATAACTAAGTGACGATAGAGTAGTGTACTGCATTCTACCTGCCCCCGTTCCCGATAAATCCATTACCACAAAAATAATTTTGAACTATACTTCAAACCGACTACGCGGAAATTATAGTATGTTACGGGATTTTGGCCTGATGTTTACAAGCACCTACTTGCAACGCAGTTTACGAGAACTTATAGTTGTGGAGCTAGTGTATCTTAAACGGGAAGGAACTGGGCAAAAAGACGACCACATAAGCCAAGACAGAGACAGGAGCGCAGGCGAGAGCATGTCTCTGTCTGGTTTGTGTGTTCGTCTTTTGCCTCACGTTTTTTACTTGCAACGCACGGCTAATGAGAACTGGTTACTTACTCTTCCGGGAAAAACTAAGAGAAATTGAGCGTGCCTGCATACCAAAGGTAATCGTTAAGGAAAGTGAGCCTTGGTCCACTAGAGATGTTAAAAAAAAAAATCCTCCATGTCCCACGCATTGTGGGAATCGGTGTCATGCGAAGCATTCAGCAAGGAAATCGCCCATGACGAAATGTTTCACATTCATCCAAGTCTTACGAGCAGGATCAAGGTCTTTGTGCAAAGGGCATGAGTACCCACTCATGTGTATGAACAACGTGGGTGAACCAGGAACATCGATAGCACCTTGGCGACTAAATGGTAGCTCATGGTACGACGTAACGCTATAGCACTCACGTTATAGTCCAAAGCACGGATGTCAGTTTCGTCGAAGAAAAAATGCACTATACGGTGCGTTGATGTGCTATCGTTGATTGATTGATTTGTGGGGTTTAACGTTCCCAAAACCAGCTCTGATTATGAGAGACGCCGTAGTGGAGGTCTCCCGAAATTTCGACCACCTGGGGTTCTTTAACGTGCACTGACATCGCACAGCACACGGGCCTCAACATTTCGCCTCCATCGAAATGCAGCCGCCGCGGCCGGGATTCGATCCCGCGACCTTCGGATCTGCAGCCGAGTGCCATAACCACTAGACCACCGTGGCGGGGCGATGTGCTATCGTAAGCGTTCGTTGAAGTATTCCTACGGGATCGAGCAATGTTGCGCAAAAGCAGAACGGATGGTAGCAGAACATATGTATTGATTGCTATGATAGTGGTTATCACACGTTATAAGCGCAATTCACGTTAAACAAGCACCATCATGACAACTGCTGGTACAATAGTTTTATTTGCTCTGTGTGACCGTGTGGAAGGAACTGCTGTAGCCTGTGTTAGCGTGCTTGCTTGGCACCTTGAGGGCCCGTGTTCGGCACCCCTCCTCCCGCTTGATAATTTTCATGTGCGTCTGTGTGCTAGTTATGTCTACATTTCAGTCACAAGCGAGGACAAACACTGCATGTTCCCTTCTTGTTTTTTTTTTTTTTTTTTTTTAAGAGCGCAGCGCTTTGAGCCGGTCGTCCGGCGTCAACCGCGAAGAGACAAGTGTAGGCCGTTCCCGGAGGCAGTGCACCGTGTGACTTGTAGAAAACTTCAGGCGTCGTTCGAAGTTACAGGTTCAGTCCCTACAGCCGAGGCGTTTCATATGTCAATTTATTTCGTCCTTGATAGACATCCGAGCACCACGTTTGAGTTAAACGTGATTGCAGTACCGTTAATTGTGACATACATGACGAGTGTAAAGATCAGTCATTCATGTTCATCATACCTCGCAAATATTGGGCTATACCAGATGAACGAGACTACCAGGAGAGCACCGTGACGTAGATAGATAGATAGATAGATAGATAGATAGATAGATAGATAGATAGATAGATAGATAGATAGATAGATAGATAGATAGATAGATAGATAGATAGATAGATTCAAAGTTACTTAAGTTCCCAAGAAATGTTTCGCATTTTAAAAAATCCTTAAACAGGAAGGAAAAGCATACCACGGGCAAAGAAAACGAATACAGATTTGGACTAGGAAAGATATGAAGAGGCGCCAACGGATGTTGCGACTAAAACCAATATTTCAACCAAACCTTGTCGAATTTGCAGAAAACCAAACCAGCAAAAATTTGGTCAGTGATCAATCCCAAAACTCCATTCACAACGCAAGTGCTAAATTATGAACTCGGTAACGTGCTATCCATCGAGGCGACTGTTGAGCTATTGAAAGGGGCACTAAAGTTAAACCTTCAGCGGTTTAGAATGATAACCTGTATTTCAAGAACTCGATTGACGTCAATTTCGCCGCTCTATGTTCAATATTAAGAGGGAAACTGAATGTCAAAGTTTCAGTCTAGAAATTCTCACCGGAACTTAGGCCTCGTGACGTCAGAAGGCCCGTCTCTTTTTTCGTATTCTCGCCAAATTCACTTCATCAAATGTACTGAAACTCCCTGTGTTAAGACTCTGGCTTCCGTAGGACACAATGTATGTCTTCATTACCTATAAATAGTTATGTAGGCCTTAAATGACGCCGTCGAAAATCTGTGACGTCACGCGTATTTGTACTGGAACTTCAAAGATGCGTCGCCATCTGTACTTTCTTTTTGCGCGTTTCCTAGCTTACCGGTGGCCTTCTCCTCGCAAGATTAGTGTTTGTGGTATTGTGAAAAGCTAACCTACTAATGCGAGCAAAGCTTGTTTTTCACTTTAGCGTCCCTTTAACGAATATTTCTCGCACTAACTAGACTCAGATGTCTTTCGCGATGACGTTGCCCCAGTAATATAATTCACCAGTGCCAATCGATATCAGTAACCTAGCACGGCGTAGCATGCGCAATCGAGAGACTCTGTCACAGAATAGCAATCCAGGACCAGACGGTATCAGCAATAAGCCACCTAAGCCAGCCTGCCATACATCGCCCTCTTTACGGACGCTTAATTTCACCAATCCTTGGAATCTGCGTACAAGGAAGACGTTTGTACAAGGACCATTGACCATTTATGACATCATAGCACGGCCTATCAAAAAGGTACTGTGGAGGAGGTTAAAGGGCAACTCCGGCAATTTTTCATTGTCCACTGATCTCAACGAAATTTTCATATATGTTTTCCTCGGTACAGCAATAATTTATGCCAATCCAGGCGGTTGCAAGTCATTTAGTTTTCCTGAAAATGAATTTTAAAAATTTTTAGCGTGTTCCCACGCGCGCCACCTTGTGTTTTTGACGTCATTACCTGCAACGCTGCCTACACGAGCAGGCGAGCCGTCTTAAGCAAAACGGCCATACTCCAACGCTAAAATCGTTGCTGTCAAGTTCAGATGAGCTAAATATACATCGTTGAATGACATCGCCACTTCATCGCCACTTTCATTTTTTGGCACCAGCTTCATATTTTTTCTGATGGCGGGGAGGCTGTGACGCCATCACATACGCTGCACGAAGCCTCTACCCGTTTCGGTTTCGGTTTGAACACACCTTTCATTCGGTTATTTAAAATTATCGGTGAGTTTCTGAGCAAACTGACTGACCCTGGCTGCTTCAGGGCTATCACTATTAGAAAACAGCGGTATCAGAAAATGGTGAAAAAACCGCCGGAGTTGCCATTTAAGGAGCCGACGTCAAAGCGCCCAAGTTTAACCAAAAGCCTTGAGTGCCTGACTACATCGAAAGTTTTGCTGAGGTCGCAGTAAATAGTGACAACCTGCTCTCCCTGAAGTACTGGAGTGGAAATCTGCGTCATCAAATTAGCAAGGTTTGTGACAGTCAAGCTGCTAGTGATAAACCGAAGTTGAGCAGTGAGTTCTTGACACTAAATGACAATTGCAAGCTTAAACACCTTTGATATGGCACAAAGTAAAGAAATCGGGTGACAATTCGAGACAATTTGCAGCTGAACTTCAACACACGGAAAACACAAGCAGTTTTCCACATGCTAGGAAAGGTGGAAGTGTTCAGATAGTTGTTAAATGTAGATGTCAGTACTGGGGCAAATATAGTGTCATATAGGCATTTAGAATGGCGGAGGGGATGTCATCGAGGCCACTGGATAAGGATGGTTTTGAAGTGCTTGAGACATTCACTGACGGGCTCTTCGTCTAGCAAGATGGTACTAGTTGTAGGAACGGTGTTGCCCAATTCAGTGGTACATGTGTTGGAGCTTGAGGCTTGGTGTAAGCATGAGAGGTGTGCTGCAAAACAGTCGGGGGCAGCATCGACTTCTGTTCCACTTTAGTCCCATATATTATTATTATTATTATTATTATTATTATTATTATTATTATTATTATTATTATTATTATTATTATTATTATTATTATTATTATTATTATTAGCAGTAGTAGTAGTAGTAGTAGTAGTAGTCGACATCTCCTACAGCATTTGTATTATATTTTTGTGCGGTGTATGCTACAATATCTTTGCATACGTTTTACGTCCGACTTTTTCTGCTCACAGGAGCTGAATTTCTGATTTCGCATGACCTCAGCAACGTCCTGCGACAACCAACATTAAATTTTAAACAATGGCATATTAACACGAATCCTCTTCGTTAAACCTAGCATTTGCCGTTGGCCGTTGTGTATTTCGAAAATTATTAGAAAAATATTTTGGGTATTGAATTGACATTCAATGGATACAAAAATCTGTGCCGTCGTAATTCAATTTGCATCCAATTTCGCATTAAATCAGTGAAGCAGAGACGACACAAACTATTTTTGTAGCGATACACGTACGTTCACTTGCTGTTTACATAGACATATTCTAAGAAACGTTTGCACATTAGAGGGCATGTCCTGTCTATATATTGTGGGAGAAGGCCGCGTCTCGGCCCGCAGTCGATGGCTGCTACGCCCAGCAGCGTCCTGCCAGCGTCCCGGCCGATCCCAGGCCCCGGGCTAGCACTACCACGCGCTGCGCACTCCACGCGCACATCGTCGTCGTCACCCTGGCGGCAATCCCCACAATATAGTCATGTATCTTGTGCGCCTTTCCCGTTTCAACTCTTCGTGCCCGTCACTTCCATGTCCTGAAGAGAATTCACATTGTCAGCGTGACATGGCATTCTGTACTGGAATAGTAGGGAGAGCGGAGGTTTCAAGAAAATAAAAATAACACGGGAACGAAGGAAGCAGCTACTCGAATAATAATAATAATAATAATAATAATAATAATAATAATAATAATAATAATAATAATAATAATAATAATAATAATAATAATAATTTACGTGCGAGAGCAAGCTATGATTATGACGCGCACCTTGTAATTTGACCTACTGGGGTTCTTTATCGAAATGCGGCCGCAGTGGCCGAGATTTGATTTTGCGACATCGAGCTGTCCCGCTCATGTTTGTCATGCGACATTCGCGGTCTCGTTTCGTCGTCAACGTGTGTGTGTGTGTGTGTGGTGTGTGTGTGTGTGTGTGTGTGTGTGTGTGTGTGTGTGTGTGTGTGTGTGTGTGTGTGTGTGTGTGTGTGTGTGTGTGTGTGTGTGTGTGTGTGTGTGTGTTTCCTTTTCACAACAGACGCCGGTCGGATCGGCTAGTTGACAACTCTATAGACAAGTGCGATTCGACTTACACCACTCGGCACGGTTCGTGTGGTCCGTTGGTTTACGAAGATGCGCCATATCAACTAGACCGGTTTAAGCTGTCCTCGCTGTGCCTCGGTGGTTAAAGAGTTCGCACGCGGTTTCAGCATCGCATCAACGGAGAAGCGCTGGACACGCTACAACGAAAGCGCGTGTTTTAGGGAATTTCTAGCGCGCCTGCGCAGCTGTTTATGCTAGCGGCTCAGCCATGACACCGGTGGAGTGCGCCCTGCGGGTGTGGCAGACGTCGCGCACCATGAGCAGCCAAGAATGTGACTCAGTTATTAGGGCAGCGCAGCACACGCTTTGCCCAGTTGCCTGAAATGTGGATGACGGTGTGCACGATGATGTCGAACCAACGTCGGAATCGAGAACTGACGAGTTCGCCGATGTTCTGAAGACTTTGTTTCCCAACAGACGCAAACGCACCCATAAAAGAGAAACCAAGCTCAGGAGCAAATGTTAGAAGGAAGATTGTACTTAGCGCTCATCCTACAGCAAGGTAATTTAGCCGGATGGAGCATGAAAAAAAAATATATTAAGGCGGCCTTAATCTCCACATAAAAGTATCTTGCATAGCGCTAGCCCGTAGAATAAGGTGCAGTACTTTTCGTTGAATGGGGTAGGCTTTGACAAACTTAGGTACACTGGCCCATATCCACATACCCAATGAAAGTATCAACCACAACCCACAAGTAATTTCTTTCTTTCCTTCTTTCTTTCTTTCTTTCTTTCTTTCTTTGTTTCTTTCTTACGCACGTCTGGATTATACCCGCACATTCAATACGGTGCGCACCTACCTCCATTTCATTAACTTTCGCTATTTACCCTGATGGTTAAATGTCTCTTTACTGAACTGGTGCTCTGATATCACATCTATCTCACACAACTCTAAACTTGTTGTTCTTGCATGATTCTTACTTTTTCTAGATTTTTTTAATTTCCGTAACAATTAACCCCCGTCTAGATATGAATCCGAGGGGCTGAACAAGAAACCCTATGTCGCTAGATGCTATAGCGCCGTGAAATCACGTGATTTGATTTCCTCTTTCTTTCTTTGCGCAAATGGTGCCACGTGCAAGCGCCTACTCCAGACCTGCCATTCCGAAAGGGACAATGAGTGCTGTACATGTTCAGTCAACCGCCTCAAAACAAACTCGCTTATGCGACGAGGCAATAACTTCGCGCGCGCGTTAGCGAATTTTCAGACCAAGAAAAACGTCCTTCTTTCTTATTTCTTTCTTTCTTTGGTCGATCTTACGTGCAGTTTAGTTGGTCGGCAGTTCGCACATTTGGATTGTCGGTGGATCGCTTGCCGCCGTGTTGACTCCTACTCCACGGCTGTAACGTTCTGCTGCTAGGCAAGATATCGTTTTAATCCGAATAAGAGCCGCAGCAGCTTCATTCAATAAGAGAAGGGGGGCGGGGTCTTTATTGTGCGGAGCCTCACGAGATCGTCGACCCCTGCCCATCGGTCGACCGCCTTTAGAGACTACTGTCACTTTGGTGCAAGAGATTTATGTCAAGCTGTCGCATCACTGAAGAGCGACGGCCGAGAATGAGAGACGTGAAATAGGTTCGTTGCTATCTTAAGTCATATACTGCTAACGACCGGTAGATGTCCGACTCCACATTTCGGGATGTCGCGCGCGTAATGGCTATATATGCCACCATGTCTTTCCTTTTTCGTTGATCGACCTCTAATTTTTTTTTTTTCATTTGTGTCACTCAAACAAGCCGACGAAAATGGCACCGCTTTTTTTTTTTTTTTTTGCACCACTCCATACCACCCATTTTGTCGTTTTGTCCGGAGCGAAAGGTCGGGCGAAGTTTTCTGCGTGGGGCTGCGGTCGAGGTATGCCGCTGCGCTATCGGTGGCGATAACCTAAGCGAGAAGAATCGAACCTCGTGACACGCGACGCGAAGGGCGCTCTCGAGCATTCCTGCTGGTCAACTAGAGACCCATGGTCGTCGCACACGCGTCACTGACATGCCTGGACTTCAATTTGCGGCGTCCTTCGCGCACGCGCAATTTCTTGCATCGTTATCGCTCGCTGCTGGGTACGCGAGTGCGCGTCGATTGGCCACTGCGCGCACTAGTCTTCAGGGTCCGGACGCAGCTCACCATTAAGACTGCCGCCGCGGCTGGCTGGGCGCCAGACGCCGAAGGCCACCGGCGCCTGCCGCAGCCGAGCGAACATCGCGCTTCGCCGCCGGCGACAGTGCCGAGTGTGGAAAGTTTGCGGCATAAAGAGGGATAATGGACGCGAGCGCGCGCGGAGTCCCGGAACTTGGTCTATTTTCCGGGCGCCTTCGTTGTACGGCAACAACGAACCGCGTTCCTCGCGATCAAATGTTAAAAAAAAAAAAAGGAATTGTAATGAAGTGCTCAGCACCCTACGCCGTTTTTTTGCGAATGACAGGGCTGCACGGTGAAATTCCTTATAGATGCTATGTATGCGCTATGGAGGAAACGCGACGGAGGAATTTCGAAGCAGCGTGTGGCAGGAGTCTCCCTAATTGTCCTTCGTGCCTCTAACGCCTCTATGCATCCTTCCATGCCTATAGCACTGCAATGACCGGTGACGGCGGGGGGAAGGGGGGTACAAAAAAAGCTCCTCTGTTTGCGACAGGAAGTGTTACACTATATATACATAGGCGGCAGAAATGTTGAGCGCCTAATTCTCGTTTTTTGCCTAAAATACGCTGTGCCCTCTTGATCCAACAGTAGAATTCTTCTGCACTGCAATTTAGGCTTGAAGTCTGCAGGGCTGCTCCATGAATCCATCATGTATCACCAATTCGCGCCATCAGCCACGCTGCCCTAATATGGCGTCCCCCCCTCCCTCCCCCAAATGTTTGGGCTTATTGTTCACCATTATGTAGTCCTCTTTCTAAAGAACAATGCATAGATGTGCTAGGGCATATACAGCATTCATGTTTAGTTTATGCCTGTTATTAGGGTAAAAGCCTTAAGTGGCTCGTTGAGCGGTGACCGTTTAAAAAACCGCGGCGCCTAGTCGAGCGGTATAAATTTTAAAAATCCGTGCGGAACTGTGCATTGAAATGCCCCTATACTCGATCACCATGTGGCGCATACCCGCGTGGGGCGGTGATCCTGAAGAGATGGAAATGCGCATAGCCCTCACCAGATGTGACTTTTACCCGTATACCGGCAGGACAAGCCCGGGATATATGCGACACGCATTATTTTGTCCTATGATATCACGTGTGCCGTATCACGTACCAACACATTAAAGTTTTCGCCTTAAAGTGTTACAGAGGTTCACATGTAACATAAGCCAAAAAAGCCTTTTTAAACCACTTACGGTGGCAAACACGTATTAGAAAAACACTCACACTCGTACCAAGTTCCCACGATAGCATCGTTCACGTGAGCAAATTCCAGTAAATCCTGACGCAGCACATCTATCTGCCGAATGCAGCCAGCCAATGGCAAGCACCACTTACACGACCGTACATCTGGGTGAACTCGCTCTTTTCTTTTTACAAAGTTGCAAAATATTTTTACTGGTAGACAAACATTTTTAAAATGGCACATTGAAGTAGATATATATATATATATGTATATATCATTGCAGGCGACGGATGTGCGTCATGGCTCATAGAAACGGACGACCAGAAGTGCTTATCGCATTTTTATTTTGTTTAGGAGCTTCAACGCTTCACGGCATCGTTTGCGTTAGTTTGTGTAGTTCTGTGCAAAAAATCTGGAATTTCTAAACTCAACACACCAAGCCTTACACCCACCCTTTCCCGTGCTCTCTAAATCCACCGCTCAAAAGTTTGTGGAGAGAACTGTGATATATACAAACATCCGACTATGCAGCTGAAAATGCTATGCAGCGATGAAAATAAAAAAAAATGCCATGTTTGGGGCTCGCAATAATTCTCCCCCCTGGTGTGCTCCTTCATGCAGACGAGGGATCCGGCGACCAAGTCGACTCGATAAGTTCTTCAGAGCTGAGAGCCAGCACAGTGCATTATGCTCGGTAACGACAGTAATATGGCGGCCATGGGTATATGGGCGAAATTTCTGCACTCCCCAAAGCTATTCGATTATAGTATAGTTCTTCTCTGCAGCGGTCGATGATCGACTAAAACGTCCGAGTAGACTGCGCAGGTCCTTTGACGCATGGGGACGAGGAAATTCGAAGACGGCAGAAAGCTTCCCAGGTCCGGTCGAACCCCTTCAAAGTGCCGCGAGCCGCGGTTACGCGCACCTTGCTAGCGTTTTTTCGAGAGCCTTGTCCTTGGCACGTAATTGTTTGTGTGTGCGTGCGTGTGTTATCACAGCGGTATTTACATAGATGATAGCATCACTAATGTCGCTCTTGTGCTTGAGTAACTAATCCGATACATTTGTTTGCAAGGATTTCGCGTAGGGATCAGAGGCTTTAGTTAGAAACAGTATTTTAGCTGAGGCATTTTCAAGTCGTATTTGCCTAAACCCGTCTCCAGGTGGTTCATCCTTGTGCTAGTTACCGAAATAAAGCACACGCATGAAGTGATGCAGACATGAGAGCTCGCGATCATTCGCATCATGTGGCAAAGTGCTTGTCGTTTCAATCAGTTTCTCACATCTTGTCCTAGCTGGGCGTCGGTGTATCCTTTTCTACATTCATTGAATACTTCCTACAGAGCTAATATGCAACTTCATCTCACGCGGCTGCCCCTCGCAAACTGTTGCAAACACGCCGTCGGCGCTCCGACGCCCCGTGCTCGGAGGCAGCTTTCGCACCCGCTGCGCCGGCGGCGGTGGCGCGGCCATGCAGGGCCGCGGCAAGCGGTGGGCGGGGCCTCCGCGCCGCAACGTCGATACAAGCCCTGGTTATATCGCCGGTGCCCACCACTGTTTACCAACATGGAATAGGTCTATAGAACTCTTGCGGTTTTACTTGACAAAGTACATTTTTTGCTATGGTGTACAAGGCAAGGCAAGCGTCTGTTCAAGGTGCCACAGATCTGAACATGTGGTTTCAAGCTCTACAATGTGGTCGAGATAGCCGAACCATGTCTTCTATTTCAAACCACGTCAGACATTATCTACCTGAATGTTCGGGAGTGGCAGGTGCATTACAAAATCCGCAAGACATGTCTGGGGTGGCAAACGCGGATCCAGACACCGCCATTTGACCTAAGGTCAAGGCTAGAAAAAAAAGTTCGACAATCCCTGAGCATATTCTTATGAGATGAGAAAGCGAAAGCGTTTCTTTTGGCTAGATTGTTGTTGCGGAGGGGTGCTGCAAACTGGTGTTGCCGAGTTGCGTTATAAAGAATGAGGCAATGTGGGAGGACGGATTTTGTTTATTCAGATGATTTGATGCCATCGAAGTGTTGTCGACATTTCACATGTCCTCTTGTATTTTGTCGTCCAGGCAGTGTACGCAGATATGCCTGAGTCAGGTCTCGGGCATGTCGAAGAAGTACCACCGCCGCGGCGTCGTGGGTGGTGTCATTAGACAGTCACCGGTGTCGTCACCCTCTTACCGTTCCGGTGACGGTGTACTTGGGCCGGTGTACAAGACACTACCATGGCCTTGTGATCCGAGTAGGTGGTAGATACATAACATCTCGCACAATGTATGGGTCGGTGGTCAATGCGAGACCGATGGACGTACATCTCGACGTCGTGATGGCCTCAGTGGGTGTCTTCAATTCGAGATTGAACTCGGCACGCATGGCAGCGAGGAACTATGGGCTAGGTAGCGCGTTCGTGCGCCTAGTGCTGCTACGGCGACGCCACGCAGCTGGGTGCGCGCATTCGCCAACACCGCGAAGAAATGCGGCGACGCGGTTGCACGCCGCTGCAGGTAGCTGCAGCAGAGCGGAGCGCGAGCCGACTGCCGCTGCGGCAAGTGTTGGTGCCGGCGTCACTTCCGGTGGGAGAGGTCACGTGCTTTCCGGCACGGCTTTTGCGGACGCTTTTTGCGGACGGCAGCTGGGCGCGCGCTCTCGCCAACCTAGCCAAGAAACGCTTTCGCGTTAATACTCGACGCTGTTTAACGAATCTGGTGTGTAATCGATCCGTGACAAGCAGTAAACATCTGCTCGCCCCCTCCCTCACAGCGTACACACTTGTAACGCCTCTGCTGACCTTACCCGAAATTATTCCCTGCTTTCTCTCATTTGACTCTCTCTCACACACCCGCCCCAAATTATGAGCACATTGAAATTACAAGGTCCATTCGTTTCATCGTGCGCTACCTGAACTGGTTCACGGTGGTGCCGTGTCGGTGCCACCGTCGTGCAGGGAACGTTTCAACAAGTGCAGTCGCAGCGCGATGCCGAACCGAATGCGAGAGGGCAGACGTCGTGCAAGCCTTCTGCTACGGTCTGTTGTCTTGCAAGTTGGGGGGTGGGGGGTGAATATGGGCGCCGCTTACGTTTGCTGGCATGTCCAATTACAGGAAAAAGTTCACTGGCGTACTTGACGGACGCCGTTAAAATACACACGAATATAGCTGGCTTTGGCGTCTGCTGCGGTTTCAGCCATCTTGCGCTGCGCGAACACTGCACTACCTCACGAGAAGGTGCAGGGAATTCGTGAACTAGGCGTGCACGACGGCTGTACCTTTTCGAAACGAATACCGCGGTGCCGAGGACGCCATGTTGAACTCATGAAACAAATGATGGAGTGCAGCGCCGCCATGAACAGGTTCATAAAGTGCAGGTGAAACGAATGGACCTATAATCGGAAAGTCAAGTAGCCGATCATTTGGCATGCAGCCGACACACTCGTATACAGTCAGACCTCGTTGAAATGAAGCATCGTCCGGACCACAAATTATTTCGTTATATACAATACTTGTAACAGTAGTATAAAAATCTGCTCTAACAAAATGGCAATTGAGTCCCCCAAAAATCCTACAGATACGAAAACGCATTTTCCCAGGCGCAACCCCATTATAAACGAAGCAGCTGTAGAGCTTACCTGTCTCAAAGTCAAATGCGCTTTTTTGCACTGGATGACCAATTTTCGCGATATTTTTCAGAAACCCGTGGTTGTGAATTGTCTTTCAATAATTATCTTGCTTTTGATGCTACGTTCTGAGCCTTTCCTCTCGCGAACCAAATATTTCTTCGTTACATCCAATATCATGAAGACTCTCACGTTTTCACTTTAGTTTGAAAAAAAAAAAAGAAATCTAACAGAAATGAACCGTGGCCAACGAAATTTTGTTTTAGTCCGCTATAACTGAAAACTCGCCATGTGAGTGTTCGTTTTAATGAGGCTCAACTTTATTATGCCTAATTTGTGGCTCTGGTAAACACGGAAATCAAGCAGAATATAATTTATAAAAAATCATGTCTTTCATGGTGAAACGGTGCCACAGAATTAAAGCGAAACGCACACACACGCGCGCGCGCACGCACGCAAGGAAACAAAAAGAAAAAGAAAGGACACGGCGCTTGTGTCAGTGTCCTTTCTTTAAGCGTGTGTGTGTGCGTGCGTCTCGCCTAAATTTTGTGGCGCCGTTTCACTATGAACCGTTACCAAATAGCCCACTTGTCAGTGTTGCTCAACCAAGTCTTTGTAATGACAAGAGCGTGAGTCCTACCACCACTCATGATCCAAATAGAGACTGCATCTGGCTGCTGGTCCCACTGCGACAATATCCGTTTGATGACTCTATCCATATGTCCACAACGTCTCAGTAAAAAGAGGGAAAAAAAGCGGTTGAGACACATACCTCTGGCCTCCACTATTAAGCTGCCACGGCGCGCCATTGAAATAATGTCAAAATTCAATTGGATTGAATAAACTTTATTAAACGTACTGCAGGAAGCGGTCAGTAAGTGATTAGCACACTTTCTTTTCGGGTTAGTAAGAGTAGTGCGCTCTTCAAGGACAAGATGTCAGCGTAGGCTTACATTACCGGTGCGTTCGCAAGGTATCCACCAGGTGGTCGAAATTTCCGGAGACCTCCACTACGGCGTCTCTCATAATCAGAGCTGGTTTTGGGACGTTAAACCCCACAAATAAATAAATAAATAAATAAATAAATAAATAAATAAATCAATCAATCAAAGAATTATCTATCTATCTATCTATCTATCTATCTATCTATCTATCTATCTATCTATCTATCTATCTATCTATCTATCTATCTAGCCGCCATCTTGGTGTTCTACTCGTCTCGTTCACTGAATATATACCAGAAACTAGCTTGGCAGGTGATGGATGCAGGACGACCATGACTGGCAAGTTATGAACAACGTGGCATGCCTCTCGGTCGTGTGCACCATGACTAATAACATTTTGATCACGTGTGGAGCATACTCGCCTACTGCGGCCCGGGACCGGGAATGCAAGTATGCACACAGGTTATAGAATGAGATGTATCGTACAGGAAACGATTCAGTCGGTGGTTTCTAAAGGTACTCTACAACTTTGCTCTTCGGTGTCGAGCAAATACTTCAAAAGTTCGACAATAAAACAGAACAATAAAACAGTGCTGCGCATATTTAAAAACAAAGACGAGTAAAATTTTCTAGGGAATGTTCCGCTGATTCCCGCCCGTGCAGTGGCGGGTGCAGGCAAAGCCACTTAGATTAGTGGCTTTGGCCCCGGGGGTGAAGTCCGGATGTCCTGACCTTCGCTCTTACTTCTTGAATTTACACCCTTAAGAAGAGGACCTATAAAGAAACATCCTTTTATCTTACCATTTAATAGTGCCAAGCACCATCTCGCATCTGAACTTACGCGCGCCAATTTCTTTAAATGTTGGTGTTCCATGTTCTGGTTCAAATGTCAGACTTCCATAAGCGGACTCCCCTCTCGGAAAAGTCCTATATCCGTCCCTGATGTGTGTGGTCCCCAGCCGAAAAGTTGTTTCCCTGCTTGGAGAGCATTGTTCGCTACAGTCTCATTTCACTCCAAGGGGGAAAAAAAAAAAGGGGGGGGGGGGGGGGCTCGCAGTGCAGGGGCATATATATTATTAAACGTGTTCGTTACGCCTGCACATAGATATCAGGCACTGAGTGGTCCAGCTCGGAAGAATAGAATTCAAGCCTGTATGTACACCATATCGCCTGTGGCTTGTAGCGTTAGCACAGCTTTTAAAAAACAAGAGAAAAAAAATGAAATAAATCAAGAACACGAAAAAGGTGACGTACGCTCCGCACCAGCGGAACAATTACGGTTGAATCATTAGTAGAAATATTAGAGTGTTTGAATTTGCCCACACAAGGCGCTACTGCCAATAAAAATAAACTCCGGAGTTTGCCGAATAAGTCCCCAAGTGCAACAGTTGCCAACCCCCACCCCTCCCGTAGTTATTGAGGGTTTACGTAACAAATACATGAGTTACTCTGTTTACATTGCAGTAGTCTTGAAGTTCCTTCAAAATGTATAGCTTTTCTTTTTCTCCTCGCCCTTTTTAAATGCATGCTGCCGTTTCATGCTCGTCTCCCTGAACTTTCGCCGCAGGCTCAATATTCTGGGTCGGCCACTTACTCTTTCTCTCTCTCTCTCTCTTTCGTTTCCTCGCATCCCCCGCACGAAGCCTTAGCCCTTATCCTGTACACATGTGTCCACATGTGGCAATAATTAAAACAACCGCTGCACGTCCACGGTATTCCTTCTCCAGATCGCTTTTGCCATCTCCTCATGTCTTCTACCTTCTTCTCTTTGAACCACCCACGTTGGCAGTAGGTGTTCGTTTGTTTGTTAATTTGCCTGTATGCAGAGGAGTAGAGTTTTCATCTCCAAAGGAGGCAGGGGCCTGCAAGCTAGGCTCTCTCTCTCTAAAGTGTCTTATTACCATATATATATATATATATATATATATATATATATATATATATATATATATATATATATATATATATATATATATATATATTATATATATATATGGTTAATAAGACACTTTATTTTATCATTTGTTGCTTGTATATTTCAGTAATGAACTGGTGCATTGCTTCTACGGACTCTGCTTTCTTATGTCTCAATCTGGCGTGACGAGGGTGGTTGCGTGAAACGAACTTCTTTCATGCGAATTCGCTGTCGTTTTATTTTGCATGCAATATATATATATATATATATATATATATATAATATATATATATATATATATATATATATATTCACCCCGTGATAACTAGGAATTGTCGTTTTGAATTACGATAAATAATAATTTATGTTTTTTATTAGGACGTACTTCCGCCTAATTTCCGCGAAAAGTAAGGCCGGGAGAAGGAGATATATAAGGGACAGTTAACGCCTTTTTATCAAGTAACATATATTCGTGGTCCAGTGCAGAAACAGTGTTTCGCATTCGATATCACAACAAGAAGTGACCGCTTTCTTTCGCCTTTATCGCAGAGTAGGCGTTAGAGGAATGTAAGTCACTTATCTAGCACTAGCAACCACGCCTAGAAAACCTTGCCAAATTCTAAATTTGCTGTTACAAATGGCACGAGGCGGATTTCATTTACCGCTTACGTGTCGCTGCCGTCGGTAACCTTGGCGTCGCGTCGCTAGCGCCGACAGATCGTTGCTATGGTAAGGTGGCGCTGTAGTCTTTTGTTGGACGGGTAGTCTTCCGCGCGCTGCATCGCGTTTTCTCAGCTGCTTGTTGTTCGTCGGCGGTGCTCCACGCTCGGCGAGCCAGCTGCAGTTCACCGGCTTCCCCTCAACAGACGACTTAACCGAGTCGCGCGTGACGCCCACTACGTCTGCGCTTCTAAAGCAGCTGTGTACCGCCGGCATCTCTTCAACAGATGACTTTACTGAGTCTCACCTAAAGCCCTGCCACATCTGCGCGCCGCGAGCAACAGTGTTTAGCAGCCGGTTTCCCATACTAGCTTCATCATGCCGAATATCAGCTGTAACTTCGAGACAGTAAGTACACATATGGATTTACTTTGGCCAAATCAAGTAAGGGCATAATCAATTAGTCGTCTGTATAATTTCCATAGCCAGTATGATAAGATCATTTTTATAAATGTTAGCTCGTCTGAACAGTTCTCGTAATTGCCTAATTATGCTTGACTTGCATCCTGGACACTTGAGGGAACAGTTTTGTTGATTGTTAACGTCGGGCCGAAACTGACTTGGAATGACGACTAGTTGCAATTGCTGAGGCATGCGCTTGCATTCTCTCGTTAGTAGGACAGGTAATTCTTGCCGTAGTTTTCTTTTCTTCTTTTTCTCGGCCAACGAGGACGAAATTGCCTTCTGCGGCTGGCAGTTCCTTGGTGGCCTTGCGCTGCTCAACTACCGTGACCCAAAAGCGTCGATTGGTCGCGGATGTTGTGAAAGAGAAACCGCTCTATCGTACGTGCGTTCGGTCGGGCATTGCCGTGTCACATGCAACTCCTTGTAGCCCGGCCCCCAGCTTGCGACGGCTGTTGACATTTAACCGGGAAATGTGATGGGTAACTACGAGATATTTCAATGTTAAGTAGGGTAAATAAATTTTTCTTCGATCTCAGTAAATGCCTTCTCGTCGTGAAGAAATCGAACAGTTCTATGATTTGTATGACTCGGTGCCATCACATTACCACGAACCTGGTTAGGTTAAGTTGGAGGCTCACATGAAAGAAATTAAGTTGATGTAATATGGAAGAAATATGTGTGATCGAGATCAACGTCTCACATTTTATACAGCTGATTCGGAAGGTTGTTCAGGCATGTGCGAATAATTTCTATTAACGGACGCTCTGCATTAATTTTCGTCCGTTCCAGCCAGCAATATAGACTGTATATGAAGATAATCACTCTATGCTGAGTAGCATTTGACCCGCAGAACTGTGTGATTGAAAATAACAAAGTTCAAAAATATCGTACATGCTTTTTTCGTGTGTGAAACCGGACGTCAAAGCTGCTTACGTTGGTACCGAAGCGCCAACGCAAGGAATGTTTGCAGGTGCTGTGCTTACTCAGTCTGGGTTTCCAAGAGCTTTCCATGTTCTTTAAATGTCAGCCCCTCTCTCAAAAAAAGAAAAACGAGAAGATTCACAGTGGCTCAGTCGGGTGTTCGTCATTCTTTGCTTAACTGTTTTCTGCAAATCATGTAGGGAAAAGGGCAGGGTTCAATGAATTTATTATTTTTTTTGTAATGCTAGTATTTATTTCCCTGTTGAATGTGTGATTGGTGCATCATTAAAAAAAAAAACATGTATTTGTTTCTCTGGGTGCTTTGAGAATTCGTTTGCCTGCATACTATAAACTTCACAGTAATATATATATATATATATATATATATATATATGGAAGTAAAATGCAATGTATTAAAATTGATTACTTTTTCCTTAGTAGTGGTATTCTGGTTAGACGACAGCGGCCATTTCTATTTGCTCTGCATGTGAAGAAAGGTCGTCAGACACACTAGAAACAATCAACAAGATGACATCAATGTTGCACACATTGAACTCTTTATTTATTCTTTATTTATTTATTTAGCTACTGGCTTACACCAATGACCATAGAGCCCAGTTTTGTGGTAACAGCATGCAGTAGAATTTTGTATCTCTATACTTTCACTTCTTCGAATCCTGTATTGCTGAACAAACATTTAAGCACCTCCATATTGACACGTGTGGTTGTTTTGGTTAAAGTGGAAAGCTGTTATCACTTCCCAGTGACATGCATGACAACATTGACATGCTTATTTTTTTAGACAATTCTCCATGCAACAGTGAAGCAGGAGTGCATTACAGTCGCAGGGCATGGGTTCTCGACAGTCTGTAATCTCATGGCTGCTTATTAAGGTAGCCCTCTAATTAACTATTTCTGAGTAACTTCATTTGTCATATGTCTATGAACAGATCGCAAAAAATGGAGTACAGGTAATGTCGCTGGAGCTTCAGCACATTATATCTCGAAATTAGAATGACAGAAGCATAAAACAGTTTTCATGAAAACAGGTGCCTAGTACTTAGTGGGAAATCTTGGATAATTTCAAACGAGCATAAAAAGAGATATTACAGTGAATCGTGCAACCCTGCCTTGTAAAAAGAAAGTGCTGTGTCCACATCGTGAACCACGCTTCAAACAACCCAAGCCAGTTTTTTTTTTACTTAACCACGGAGCCTGGGTCTTTATGTATATGCGAATATTAGTAACAAAATTCTTTTATACTGTTGTAGTCAAACTTAAAATTTCCATAGACTCACATTTTTAATTATAATGTAATTTCTGCTAAAATGTCTGGCGTGTTGTGTAGTATTGATCCTCACTCCTTTTTATGTATGCACATATAGCACTTCACTGTTATATTCTGCATCTTATGATGTTTTGGCTGGCCAACTCTGATGTTTTGGCTGGTCAACTGTAACATATTAAATCGCTTGTCCTGTTTTATGCTCGCAGAACCACAAGTCCACAAATGTGGTCTTCCAGAAGCACCATGTCAGCCGTGACAAGCGGGGTCAGATCATGGGCCAGAAAGGAGGCTTTCGTGGCTGCACCATCTGGTTCACTGGTATGCTTGGAGACCAAAATTGGCTCCATTCAGCAGAATATATTGCAAAACATGTAGTCATAATGTTTCTGCAGAACTTAGTTTCACCTCTGTCTTGCGTGCATCCTTTTACTGGCAGTTGTCTTGCATAAAGTTTTACGATTAACAGCTCATTTGCCAGGAGCCTTTTGGAGATAAAAGTCACATTTATGTGTGCTCACACTTGCGTACACACAGCAGTGTGAAAGTAGAATATCTTTGGTTGCTGTAGTGTTATAATCGAAAAGTCTATGGCCTTATCAAAAACATGTGTTTAGTAGGTCAGCGTTGTGCTTTGAGCCCAGCTTTCTTCAAAATAAGGGCCGAGCACTGTCCTAAACGCTTGTTTCTATAAAGTGCTCAGCTACCGCATATAGGGGTTGCTTCTTACGCCCCGCTGAAGTCCTTTCAGGAATAGCCAAGCCTTCATACAGAATGTTTGCAAGCCACTTCATACAATGGCTTGCTTGATTAGTCTGCTTTCTTTGGAATTTTCACTGTACTTGTCTTCTCTCAGTGGCTTTGAATTAATGCCACCAACAGCAAAACCCTGATGTTGTGACAAACATATTGCCTCTTCAGGTAATGTGTCTGTCTTTGAACTGCATGCTGTGTGACAGTTAATGCTTGTGCAGACAGTCACGAAACGCATGAATGCAAATTACTCAAGCAAATCCAGAGGGATGTGCTGCCAGTGTCTGGCCTTTCTTTAAAGCCTGTAGCTGTCTCTCTGGTTCTGCCATGAAGTGGCATCACGTGATTTTATGTAACATTTCCACCAGAGAATAAACGGAAGCACACAAGCTTTTTTCATTCTAGAGTGCATTTGTATGCTTCTTGTCAGCATTCATATGTGAAAATCTTCATAAGAGCACACCAAATAATTTATTATGAAATAAATTGCAAATGAAGTGTTTTCATTACATGATCACTCTTGTCCACACATGCCTGGTCACATGATGAGGACATTAGCACTACTGAACGACGGGACACAAGGAAGGCATACACACCACAAAGTGCTAACTTTCAACAATGAATTTTATTCCCTTGTCTGGTGGAATAAATACGGAAACATAGCGAGGAAAAAGGCATAGAGTGAAGATAACTAGAAAAAACAAGAAAAACAAACAAGATCTGTACGAGGGGATTTCAACCATTGCCAAACCGCCTAGTCACAAACTATTTCACTGGGGTGCAAGCCTTCTCAGTTTCGCATTCTTGCACCAAAACACCACAGATGTCCAGTGTTGTAGCAGTGCAACAGGATAGAAAGTTCAAGCATGCAAAGTGACTGTGACCCCACCTTTATGGGAACAGCAAAGTTTTTGTTCCAGCCACTTATACTAGAATAGATACTTGGGCAAGTTGGTTATTCCTGGAAAATGCAGCCACTTATGTACACCAACATCATGATCCGCATTTGTCGAAATTTTCATAGTCAATTCATTGCAGTAGGTATATGGCTACCAATGGCTGTTGAAAGAACTCACTGAAACAGCAAGTTTCCTTGCTTCTCAGGACTTGGGAAGTGAGAGTATTGTTGAAAGATATGACTTCCTTTAAAATTGATGGACACAGCTGGAGCAATATGAAAAAAAAAAAGAAAAAAAGAGCCATGAAAGTGCAGTAGCCACCATCATTAAAGTGATAACTGTTGCCCTGTCTGGCTTTTGCCCTGCCTGGCTTTGAGATGTGCACATCTCAAAGCCAGGCATAAAAACAGATTTTGCTGTCTCTAAAGTGGTACCACACACAGTTGTTCTTTCTGTGTATTAGCAGTGAACATGCATCCCGTAGCGAAGCCCCGCCACGGTGTTCAAGTGGCTATGGTACTCAGCTGCTGATCCGAGGGTTGCGGGATCAAATCCCAGCTGCGGCAGCTGCATTTCAATGGAGGCGAATGTTGAGGCCCGTGTGCTGTGCGATGTCAGTGCACGTTAAAAAACCCCAGGTGGTCAAAATATCCGGAGCCCTGGACTACAGCGTCTCTCATAATCGGAGCTGGTTTTAGGACGTTAAACCCCACACAACAACAAATCCCGTAGCGAAGGCACTCTTCTAGAGTAATGCAGTCTCGCTGCATTGTTAATAAAAAGGACACATGAATTTCATTCCATCAAAAATATCTCATTTGTTTATTTATTTTCAGTTTACATCACACTGCAGATCAAGAATTGGTCCAAGCAGGACAGGTACAAGGGGTAGGATAAAAACACTAACACGAAGGTCAACATGTAAAAATGTTACACATAATGGAAACATTACACTAACAGTACTTAACAAGGCTAACATGGAAAAAATGTAATGATAAAGGAACGATTACATGAACAACGCATGTACAAGAGCTCTAATTCACAGTAAATTGGCTAATATCAATTAGTAGGTTTCACTCTAATGCCATATGGGCAAAATAAAAAATGCGAAAGTTGTTAGTTGTATCAAAATGTGGGGTTAAAGAATAAGACCACTCGTGTATTTTGTTACCTTCAAATTTCCTACCAGTGCTGTCGTTTCTTGTTTTTTTTTTGTTTTTTTTTCCTGGAGAGCTACTGGCTTACACCAATGACCATAGAGCCCAGTTTTGTGGTAACAGCATGCAGTAGAATTTTGTATCTCTATACTTTCACTTCTTCGAATCCTGTATTGCTGAACAAACATTTAAGCACCTCCATATTGACACGTGTGGTTGTTTTGGTTAAAGTAGAAAGCTGTTATCACTTCCCAGTGACATGCATGACAATATAATGTGATATAACTAGGGTGCTTGTGTGAGGTAGCTAGTTTTGTGGTGTGGCCTGCACACGTTGAGAGCTGAGAATCTGTTGCACTTACAGCTTCAGGCACTTTCCTTGAATGCTACATATATATCTTCATGACTACCTGTGCTATCAGGCATAGAGCCCCAAGGAAAATAAACGTATTTGTTTTCTGTGCTTGTATATGTGCACAGGCCTCTCAGGTGCAGGCAAGACAACTGTTTCCTTTGGTGTGGAGGAGTACCTATGTCTTCATGGAATTCCTGCCTATGCACTTGATGGTGACAATATAAGACATGGGCTCAACAAAAATCTGGGATTCTCCTCTCAGGACAGGGAGGAGAACATACGACGAGTGGCTGAGGTTGCCAAGCTTTTTGCTGACAGTGGTGTCGTTTGTCTCACCAGTTTCATCAGTCCATATGCAAAGGTCAGCGCACTTTCTTCCCTTATTGCAAGATAAATTGTTACACCATACCGAATTTAAGGAACGAAATGTAATAATAGTATTAAAGGGGTGTGTACACGCACAGCACCAGCAAGCCAAACTGCCACTGTACTACCATATAACTTGGCTTCTTAGGAGGTTGTATGCAAATGGTAAAGGTTGTGCCTTATTTGCAAAAGCAGAGATCTTGAATAAGGTTATCTGCATCGTACTAACTAGGGTTGGAATTTTGCGTTCTCGGAGTTACTAATACTATTGTAGCAGGCGATTTTCAAATCTGTGAATGGAAAATATAGTGCCTTTAAACTGTTAACCTTATGCTAGATTTTTGTTGAAGAAAAAACAAATTATTGTTTCGGAAAGAAACACTACTACACCGAAGCCACAGTGGACTGTACATCAGTGTATCACTGTCCACAGCTTCCTCATTACTATCAGTAGCATCAGATGTTTGATGCTGTCTAAGGGATTTCACAGACATACTGCATTCCTTTAACACTTTGCCACCAATTGCCACCTAACAGACCTACTGAGCAGGCACAAACATTATACATTACTATAGCTCCTGTTGCTGTAGAAAGGTGTGTGAAATTGGATTGCATCAACTTTAAGTGTCATTGTGAAAAGCTTTTCTCTATTTCACTTGTGGTTTAGCACACTATTCTAACAAACATATTTTTTTTTTCTAGTAAGAAAAGTGCTTGTTGTAATTGAGTAAACACTTCTGTGGAAATATTCCTTCCTTTGATAATTCTTGAGCTTGCGCATGTCTTTTTTTGCTCTGAAGGACCGTACTATGGCAAGGGAAATACATGAGCAAGCTGGCTTGCTCTTCATTGAGTGCTTTGTCGACACGCCATTGGAAGTATGCGAGAAAAGGGATGTCAAAGGTCTTTACAGGAAAGCTCGGGCAGGACAAATTAAAGGCAAGTTGGTGCTTTTTTGCTCACAAGCAATTCTACAGTTACTTTAAACTGTGCTGCAGCATTTTTATCTCCTTTTTTCAAAGCAAGAATGTCTTTACACTTTGGGTGATGACACTATAAGGTAAGGGTACTAGCTCATTTTCACATGCTTGCTAAGTAGATACAGTAAAACCTCTTTATAAGAGACACTCAAGGGAACCAGAAAACATGTCTCTTGTAACCAAAATTCAAAAAACATAGAAAAGCTGCACTAGATCACTTTGTTATGCATCATCACCAAAATTTGTTTAAAGACGTCTACAGGAAATCTCTCAGGGTACGTTTAAAAAAGTTGTTTTTAGTGACTGCAGATTGTATTAGCTTCCTTGCCAATTTCTAGAGGTAAAGAATTTCTCTTTGTGGGCCTCCCTTTTGGCCATGCTATCTTTGAAGCATTCTTAGATGTTTGTCAGCTTCAACTTTAGACATTTTCTGCTCTGTAGTGTCCTCGTTATCCTCCTCCTTTTCTAGTTCATCCTCAAGGGGACATGCACAATTTACTTGTGAGAGCATTTCATTATCTGTAAGCTCTTTGGAGTACAGGAAGTCCATGAGGTGTACAAGTCCAGGTTGTGTCTCTTCTAAATAGTGAAGGATTTACTCTGGGGAACCTGAAAAAGTTGCCCTTAGTAACAGAGATGTCTCTTGTAACATGTCTTTTGTATGAATGTTAGCATGGCAAATATAGGAAAACCAACCAAGCCATTTTCAAATCTCTTATAACCAAGTGTCTCTTGTAATGATTCTATGTATCTGCAGAAGCGTGTGCCATTTCGTAAGTAGTATTACTAGTTGCATAGGCCCTGCCGAACTGCCAGTAAAATCTGCATATTTATAAGACTGTCTCTGTGTGCAGCAAATACTTATGTACTTATTCAGAAAACTGCACTCTTACAGGTAACCACTGCTTCTTAGGGAACCACTGTTAATTATTTCTGTGATGCAGACATAGAAAGACAGGATAGGATGCATACTGTATGCCAGTCAAGTTAGTTAAAACTTAGATGTGCCACACTGAACAAAAATGAAGATCCTGAGTGTGTGTGCATATATGACAGTAGATAGTTCATCACCTCTTTAACAATTTAAATTTACTGGAACACATGGAGACTTAAGAGGTGCTGATTGTTAAATAGCCGTTGCACAGACTGAAATATGATTGCAGTGTTCCTTTTGAAGGTAACCATTGCTAATTATTTCCCTAATGTGGACATAGAAAGACAGGATGGACACTGTACCCATCTAAGTTCATTAAAACTTATACATTTCGCACTCAACAAAAATGAAGTTGTACAGCAACATGAACGTAGTTCTATTTCTGGCCATTTTTTTCAGACTATGCTATAATGTATAATTTCACCACTGTTAGTGAATGACGCAACATTTATGAGTTAACTACTGGAATTCTTCAGGTTTCACTGGAATTGACATGCCTTACGAAGCACCTGCCAACCCAGACCTTCTGATCAAAGCTGGCAAAGACACCATTAAGGACTGCGTACAACAAGTAGTTGAGCTCCTGAGAGAAAGGGTAAGATGCACAAAGTGTACAGTTAACCTCTTGGCTAGTTTGTATTGCAACTGAGCGAATTGTTTTCTTCAATGTGCTCATGCCACTGACTGAGTGCCAAGAGATACAAACAGGTGCTGTCAGTGCTTCTGCAGCACCAGTGGTGCTATAGAGCTCTTCAGTACTTACTACAGTCATGCGCTTGTATTTAACCCATGTGCAGCGAACTTTCTGTGGTGGCTTTTTCTTTTGATCATGTTGCTGAGAATGCCTCACGTTATGTTCGGATGTAACCACACAGGGTGTGACGCAACACTCAACCTTCATGAGGATTGGAAGGTAAAATCCAAAAATGAAAGTTCAACTTGCTGGAGAATAATGCATCCTATTGGGGCTGCTATGTTTACTTACTCCGGTGGCTAAGAGAGCTGGGTCACTGTGGGTGTTCTAGCACTGTCACAAGCTGTGTTGTATCAAGTCAAGAAAACTTGTCTCAAAATTTAATTATATTTCGTAATGGCGGGGTTCTGATATACATTATAGTATGCACTATATTGAATTACTTGATATATTGAATTATCTTAGTGCACAGACCAGTCTGTTATAACCAATGAAGCACAGAGGATTTCTCCCAGGAGGGTGTTTAAATTTTGACAAAATGGAGGGGGCGGGGTTTGGAACAGGCACTTATTATTGCAATATGCAATTTCCTTGCTTCAGCTGGAGGACTCATACAGCAAATAACAAGCCAAATAATAATAGCTACAGGAGATGAGGACTGATTTCTCTGGCATTTTACTCAAAGTACTTGACAGGGCCAAGAAGCCATTCTGCAAAAGAGTACACGAAGTTCTTTGGCACCGTCTTATTTTAGCCAACTTTGTTGCCCGGTGGTGGTGATAAGGGTGCTGACATGCTGGCCATTTTGCAGTCATGCAAAGCCGTTTGTATAAAACTCTGCACCTGCATGGGTATGTTCTGAACTGTCAGAGCAGTACACATTATTATGCTTCCTACGAGTCTCTCTAAGTCATCAATCTGAAAGCCACCTTCTGAATTGCAATGATAACGTCAAAGCAGAGCCCTTGAATATGCACATTGGGCTCTCTCTGAAAAGACAGTGGAAATGTGAAAGCCCAAGGAGGGAGAGGAACCCCTCCCCCCCCCCTTTTCGTAGTGCAACTGGTTATAACTATCTTTCACTACATACCTAGAGCTTTCAAGCACCATTGTATAGAGATTTCTTTGGGTGGTCTTATGATAGTTTTGGTTACACAGGCAGCAGCTTTCAAACTTCCGGCAAAAGTTGTACATCTAGCTTTTTTCCATGGGCATTGCACTCGTGATGGCATTGATAACAAACCTGCTTGCAAAACAGTGTGTGATAACCTTTGCTGCTTTCCAAACATTGAAACTTTTCTACTATATGATCACCTTGTTTAGTGCATTGTATATAATCATTGGAAATTAAATGCTTTTCTGGACAACATAGCGCAGGAAAACCAGGAAGTAAGGAAGTAAAGTGTAGTGTGTTTTGTATAAGCTGGTTTGGCTGCTTTGTAGAACATTCTTTAGTTCAGTGTGAATGCTGGCTTTTGTACAGGGTGTCATCCCAGGCAGTGTGGTGGACTGTGTCAAGGAACTTTTTGTGAGCCCAGAGCACCTGCCAGCCGCAATGGAAGAAGCAGCAGTGCTGCCAAGTGTGGAGATCTCTAAGCTGGATCTGCAGTGGGTCCAGGTGTTATCTGAAGGATGGGCCACGCCCCTCACTGGCTTTATGCGTGAGGCTGAATTCCTACAGAGCCAGCACTTTGGCTGCTACCTTGAAGGTGAGGAGGCACACATGCGTTGAATGAGCATCTAAGGAACTATTTCAAAATCTACTTTCTAGTGTAATTTTTCTGGATCCTGACCTCTACTTGCTGTTTTGTTAGGTGGTGTTACCAACCAGTCAATTCCGATTGTACTACCTGTGACAACTGAGGATAAAAATCGTCTTGAAAATGAGCCTGCATTTGCACTAAAGTACAATGGCAAGGTGTATGCCATCTTACGCCAACCTGAATTCTATCCCCACCGCAAGGAGGAACGGTGCTCAAGACAGTTCGGAACAAGTTGCAAGGGGCATCCTTACATAAGTGTAAGAATCTCATTCATCTTGTAGTCTGTTTGTCCTGCAGAAAAACGTTGTTGTAAAATGGCTTTAGCACTCCTTGAGTGGCTTTCGGAGTGTCCTAATTACATGGAATGACATGGCAGAAGAAATGAGCTGCAAGGGGGACATAACACCTGTAGGTAGGTGTAAAAGATGGCCAAAAAAAAAAAAAAAAAGAACCCACTAACCCACCTTTAAGCTCAAAGTAGTTCAGAGCACCTAAAAAATTTGGAAAATCAAGTTTCATTAAGGGACTGAAAGAAAGGAATTGGAGATATAGGTATCTACTGTCTATATGGAATCGATTTGAATGAACAAAATTTTATGAAGATAGTGACACTGATTTTATTTTGGCACTTTGCTAATTGAGCTGCAGCACCACTATGATTGTTCAAGCAATCGTAGACTCCTAAATTCGGCATCTCAATGCCATTGGTTCTATTCACAAAACTGGTGTATCGTCTTCCTCTCTAGCTCACTCTTTCTGTTGCAGTTTATATTAGGGCCCTCAAGGCTTCTCTTTCAGCAGCTGGGCCTATATAGATGCGTGTTCAATAGCAAAATTGCTATTGTGTTGTTTTACAAGTGGTGTTGGTGTTTTCTTTTTTTTTTGTAAATTATTTACCCTCTTTAGAATTATTGTGAATTCATCCATGAACTAGAGTGTGGCTTACTTGAAATGTAGTCTAAGGGTTTCTGTGACTTCACAAAGGTCATCATGTCACCACAATATAGCCTCTAAAGTCTGAATGCAGTATTGAATGCAAAATGAGAGAGTTCTCCTGAAGCATTTAAGTGCATTTTTGAGGATATATTTTATAGAAGTTTCCTATAACTACATGCCTGATATGTAAGCCACAAACATGCTGCCTTTCTGTCTCATTCTTTTTCACCTGTTCTCTTGTGTGCTGGTGGTCAGCAGCTGTTGCAGTTGCTCTCTGTAAACATGCAAGCAGCAGCCTAATGTGTGGTGCTTGGAGGATGTTCTTGCAGTTGCTCACAGCTGCTAGAGCTGCATCACATGACTAAGCAGGGCGGTGGTAAGCTGTCTCCCATAGCACGTGGCTACAACACACAACATTCATAAAGGGAAGAGATCGATGTTCCAGGCATGTGGTTGGGGGAAGGGCTCGTTTGTGTCAAGAGAAACCTAGTGAATCACTTAACGCCCTTGCTAAAGCATGTTGTATGCGTTACAGTTGTATGTTACTTACATTAAATGTGTTTATTTTTTTAGATGATTTATGAAAGTGGCGACTGGCTTGTTGGAGGTGACCTTGAGGTTCTAGAACGAATTCGCTGGAATGATGGACTCGACGAATATAGGCTTACACCAAAAGAACTCAGGAAAGCATTCTCAAAGCTTGGGGTATGTACTCGTATTACCTTTGTGTCCCAGATATGGCTCTACAGGTTAACACTATTAAAGCTCACAACAAATGAAGCTGTTCCTTTTATCTATTTGAGTCCAATTGATTTAGAAAGTATTTCACTCTTTTATAAAGAACGGCCCTTACGGACCTCGTGCAAAAGTACTATAGCACAGTATTATGCATGTACAGAACACTGCTGCGAGTCACCTTAGAAGGTGCACTTCTCTCAGTGTGGGAACTATATAACTTGTAGAAGTGTTGAAATCTGGGTCAGTTGGTGCATACTGTTGAACGTGCAACCCAGCCTCAAAGGACCGACCGTCGTCCGTTGGGGCTGGTTTGCACGTTCAACTATAACTTCTTCTGTCATAGGAAATATTTAACCTGATGAATTCAGAACAGCACTGTTTTGGATGATGATCTCAGACAAGAATATAAAGAGCAGTATGTGACATGAAATGTAGGTTATCTTATAAACTGTAGAGCTACATAGCTTGGTTGAAAAATGAAGCTGACTGTATTTGCCGTTAACTGCTTGTTAATGTGTGTTCCCTTCTAACTTCATATTTCTTTTTTAAAGTTTCTCAAGCACCGAATGACCTCGCTATATGAGCTTGTTTCCTTGTGAATCTATTTCCACAAAAATTTTTCATGAGGTATAAGTGGAGTTATAGCTTTTTCACAGACTCTGAGTGCTTTCCCTCTTCTTTCGCACTGACAAGCGCACTGACAAAGGAAAGACAAGACATGCAAGCACAGATCATGCCCTTAAGCACTTTCTCTTCATTTCTGTCTTTGCATATTTCCAATATTACAAGAGCACACTTTTTTTTCGACATGGTTATGTGACAAGACATCATGGTGGCTACAGCAACTATGCAGCACAAAAAGTGCCACTGGTGTGCTGAATTGCGCTACACACAAGCTTCATAAGTTTCAGTCCACTTATGATTTTAGAAGTATTCGAAACAAACAAGGCACAAAGGCTGCTGAAAAGGCATTCTGGCTGAGGTTTCATTCCACTATGCGTGTACGAGTGTGCCGAGCTCAGAATATGACAGTTGATCTTCTCCTGGAAGTGCGTGTCATTCATATTAAAATTTAAAGTGAAGTTGCTGCTTGCTTCAGTTTTAGTTTTATAAGGTATACACAGTGACAACAGGAAGAAGGGCATCTGATCCAAATGCTGCTCTTGATTCATGTCAGCTGTCAGCCAATAGCAGTAATCTACAAAAAGGCAATCTGGAAGCTTCAAAGAGAGTGAGGATGGTGTTCTGTTTGAGGAGAGGGCCTTTGAGAGAGTGGTCATTTTGTGTTCCACTTGTGTCCTCCATGTGTCATGCACAGGTGCAAAATTTGGCTGAGCTGTTCGTTATAGCATGTGCTATTGCTAGAATGCATTTTTTTCCTGCACTGTCTGCCGTGTGGTTGACTCATTTAATTTTGAGGTTTGTTTATCAGCATTCAGTGTGCATTACCTTTCTGCCAGTTGCACTTAAAATTTGCTGTGTGTATGACAATGTCACTAATCTTGTTTCACAGGCAGATGCGGTGTTTGCATTTCAACTGAGGAACCCTGTTCACAATGGCCATGCATTGCTCATGCAAGACACAAGGAAACATTTGACAGAAAAAGGCTACCAGAAGCCAGTGCTGTTGCTTCATCCACTTGGTGAGTAGCAAGAGATGGACGTTTCAACACATTTCTAACGTTTATAATTATTTCGAATGCAAGGAACTGGAGGAAAATTTGGTATTTTTTTTAATGGTAACAATACTAATAAGTAAAACTTGCCACTGGGCATACATTGCAGACATTATTGCAGACAAGATCCACTATATTGGTTCCAAATGTTTCCATTTCTTTTACCTCGGTTTTGTAAGGCTCCAATAAAACTACATTCATCATCAGTAATTGACTGGCTACAACTTCAGTAATGCCTGTAAGCTTTAATTACACAGCACATGTTAATGTTGAGCTGTGCGTCCACAGTACTGCTTGCAACTTTTAGCGAGTTTTAACTTTGTGTGGCTGCTTGTTTGTTTCCTCCACGGCGGCACTGCCCATACATAGAAGCATAGCAAGCTTATGTTGGAAACTAGGGAATACTATGTTGACGGTGGCATGGCTACACATATTCAGAGCTAACCACGTCTGGGTTTTGCAGGCTTTGCATTAGAAAGCTACTTAAGAGCAGCATCTGTTGGCATCATGTGCTTGGCTGCTGACTCTACCACTTGAAGCTGTTTGGCAGTGGCGTTAATGATCTTTCTGAGTTGTTGCTCATAATGGCCTCAACTTGCTAAAGAAATTTAGCTGCCTGAATGGTGTTTGACAAATGTGCACCATTTATTTAGTTTTGCTTTTAATGAGGATTGCCTATGACCTGTTGTCTCACTTGAAAAGTGAAAGAGAGTGAAAGGATTTAACTTTAATGAATTAAGCTATCTCCAGTGCTGTTGTCTGCATGCAAGGCCTTGGAACAGTGCACATATTCATTTGCTGAGTGTCGTACTTGGAGCTTCTACTTTGGCGTGTGCTAGGTAGGTAACCAAAAGGTTGGTAAAAACAGAGGACTGTGCTGATGGAATGACGTCTGTGGCAATTTAAAAGTGTCCTCAAGCAACCTGTGCACTTAGTAGATGAAAAATATTATTTGCTGAACGACACTTTATAATAAATCCCATAATACAAAGCAATGTGTTTCATTGTAATGATCCTGTGGTCATTTAGCTGGTGACCAAGGCTATAATTTGGTACCTGCATCCAATTAAGATTTCATCTTCGTTTTCTCAGGTGGTTGGACAAAAGATGATGATGTACCTCTGGCAGTGCGAATGAAGCAGCACAAGGCAGTACTGGACAGTGGTGTCCTAGATCCCAAGCTGACTGTGCTGGCCATTTTTCCTTCCCCCATGATGTATGCTGGACCAACAGAGGTAATTAAAGGCTATCATTTGATTTGCAGAATCGAATCTGGACAATGCTAATTTAATGTGCACATTGAGGATGCTCATCTCCGAAAAAAAAAAAAAAAAAGCAGGAATTACTCATGTGCCTGCTCAGCAAACAAGGAATGCATCTAGGAGGGGTCTGTTTTTAGTTGGACACAACCTAATGAAGCAAACGGATAATGGAGCCATGGAAAAAGGGACATTATTTGTAGTATTAATTGAGGTGTAGTAATTAGGATATAACAGGAAAGTGGTTTATAGTGGGTGTAAAGACGGGTCACTGCTGACAGGCACTGATCCATAACCCTTGTGCTGTACTCTACCAATTGAGCAACAGTGGCAGTTATTCCACCATCTGCTTTCTTGGTTATGTTAAGGCATGAAACTGGCTAAGTCAAGACCTTTGCTATAAATAAAAGTATGGGAATGGATCGAGGGTTCATGTTTTGTTGTAAATTAAAATCTCTACAGAAAGTTGGACAAATTTTGTCAGTCGACAGTCGTCACAGCACACTTGACCACCATCATGAAATACAGTCTAACTTCAATATATTCAGCAGTGCAGGGATCATCAAATATTTCGGTATAGCCAGGTTTAACTATGTAATAAAATCAGACAGAAGAACACATCAAACTTTGTGCAAATCTATCAATGAACCATCTCTGGCATTGTGAATATGTACTTACTTGAAGCTTCAAATAAGACTATTATTGCCTTGGATGGAAGAACTGCAGTGGTGTAGCCCGCTTGCTTTTGGCAACTGTGTGCTTAACCCAAGTTTTGACAGCATTCACACACCTAAACCTTGAACAGAGGTAGGCTAGTTTCGTTGGTTTTGACAGCTAAACTTTTTTTTGTTGTAATGAAACTCTTAATGCTGGTAAGTCATGCATTTAAAAATACTTTTCTTGAATTGCATGCAACAGATACAGTTGAACCTCGTTAATTCAAACTCAGCGGGGACAGAAAATTTCTTTGCATTAATCAGAGTTCAAACTAAGGGGGTCCAATTAATTAGCAGTATAGCGCACATTTCCAGTCTACTTTATCATGCATGCGTGATAAAGTAGGCTTTATCGCACATCATTCGCAGTCACTGTGGAAATGCAGCATATATAAAGGTCAGGATGCGAACCCAAAAAGCGGGCGCACACTTACGTACTACGAAACGTGGCGCGATGGTAGCATTGCCGGCATTATGATCTGTGCCCCACGAATAGCACAAATAGCATATACGTGCGCATGGAAGTACCGGCCCGTAATATCATCTCGACAAATAACGAATTGGGCCCGAACAGACCACCGGATGCAGCGTCAACCATTGCACGCATTGTGGCAGTGCACATATAAGAACACCAGAGGCTATTGCCGCAGCATGCATGCAAAAACACGAGAGGATGCTGCATATGCAAATGCGTTTATTTACATAGGCTCAAGCAATTGGTTATCTGCGATTGGGTGCACCTTTTTCAACGCAACTGCAACAGCATGGACTACAACCAACCCAAGAGCTCCAACGCAGTGGGGCGCAGATGGGTAGAGTCTGCATTTTCACAGAACTGCCCAACCACGCACCGGCGCTGCCGGCGCCTGGCGCGGCGACACCGGCGGCGTCCCGTCGCTGTAGCAATAGATTAGTCAAACTGTAAGCAAGAGGGGGGTGGCTGGATGGGCTGGTTATCTGCTTCACACACACATCTGTGTGCACCATTCGCGAGCGAGTGCTTCCACTGTTCCCTTTCGCCGATGTCATATTTTTTCGTGTTATTTGGGGAAAAAAGGAAGTTGCACTCCTGGGAGAGGAAAAGGACCGCGCCTCGACAAACGCACATGGCGATGTCGCATAGCGGGTAGTAGCAAGTGAAGCGAGGTAGCACGCGGCTGCGGGTTTGCAAAGATATGGTGGCCTGTGGTGCATTTAACTTTGCTTTTGGCTTAGAATTGCATGAAAATTAGTCAGTTTTGTTCGAATTAACCATGGGGCCTGTTTGATGTTCGAATTAGCGAGAGTTTCCCCCAATAAAATGCACGTCATTTTGGCTGGACGAATGGACCAGTTTGAATTATCTGGTGGTTCGACTTATGCGAGTTCAGGCTTTGTGCTGGAAAGAACATAATCCATGCAGTGAAAGATAGGCAGAGCAACACCGTTACTAACTTCAGTGATATAGCCAAGGTGGCCGAGGACTTCTATTCTGAACTATACAGCTCAAATACAAGTCTACACACCATGAGTGTAATAAATGTCGATCAGGACACCGAAATTCCATGCGTCACTGCGGACGAGGCTAGAAAAGCAGTTCAGGGCATGTCCCGTGGAAAAGCGGCTGGAGAAGACGGCGTAACCGCCGACTTGATCAAAGATGGAGGAGACTTCCTAACTAGAAAGCTCGCGACACTATACACAAAATGCCTCAAAACTTCAAATGTTCCAGTCAGCTGGAAAAACGCAAACATTCTACTATTACACAAGAAGGGAGATGTTAAAGACTTGAGGAACTACAGGCCAATCAGTGTACTCACAGTGCCTTACAAAATTTTCGCAAAGGTTATCTCAAACAGAATAAGGGCCACACTTAAATTGAAAAGGATACTCCACTATAGACCACCTTCATGTGATCAATCAATGTCCACGGAATAAAACAGACCCCTCTATATGGCTTTCATAGACTGCGAAAATGCTTTCGACTCGGTAGAGATACCAGCAGTTCTGGAGGCATTACACCGTCAAGGAATATGCGATAGCTACGTAAATATAATAGCCAACATCTATAAAGATTCTACAGCCACCCTACTCCTCCTCAAGAAAAACAGGAAAATCCCAATACAGAAAGGTGTCAGACGAAGAGATACAATTTCTCCAATGCTATTTAAAATACTGCATGCTTGGAAGAAATCTTCAGAAGATTAGACTGGGATGAGACTGGGCTAAGGATTAACAGCGAATATCTGAGTAACTTACGATTTGCAGGCGTCGCCATCTTTAGGAATGATGGCGACGAGCTGAAAAGATGATTGAAGACTTAAGCTGAGAAAGCTCTAAGGTAGGATTAAGGATGAACATGCAGAAAACAAAGGTAATGCTTAGTGGCACAGTGAAAAAACACGTCTTCACAATCGAAAACCAGACACTAGAAGTCGTAGAATACCTATATCTAGGACAGCTACTGACAGGAGAACCTGCCCATATAAAAGAAATCCACTGTACGAGAGACATTCCCAACTCATGAACGGAAATCTACAACTATCACTCTAGCGGAAACTATATAACTACTGCATCTTGCCAGTACTAACATGCGGGCAAAAACTTGGAGAATTACAAAGAAGCTAGAAAGGAAATTAGAAACCACACAGCCGGTGATGGAACGAAAAATAAGCGTTACTCTAAGAGATAGGAAGAGAGCAGAGTGGGTTAGGGAACAGACGGAGTCGCCCACATAATAACCGATGTTAAGAATAAAAAAAAATGGACATGGGCAGGCCACATGATGAGAAGGCTAGATAACCGATGGACAGTTAGAACGATGGAATGGATACCAAGAGAGGGTAAGCGTAGCCGCGGACGACAGCGAGTAAGATGGGGGGACGAAATCAAGAAATTCGCAGGTGTCAAATGGAATCGGCTGGCGCAGGACAGGCAAGAATGGAGAGGATTGGGAGAGGCCTTCGTCCTGTAGTGGGCATAAGATAGGCTGATGTTGATGAATCAATGACGTTCGACTGTAGCATATTCTTGTATTGAGGCTGATTGTCAAAGCAGTTTGTCACTTGTAGGAAAAAATGAAGTGCACAAGCAACTAAGTTGGACTGTTTTACCGATTAACTTGTCACATTACATCACATTTTGCTGTTTACAAATTGTGGCCAGAGATTTTTCTAGGCATTGCCAATAGCAAATTCTGAGGATGTGTGCATTTTGGGAAATGTGTGATCAGACGTAAAAATGTACCGCAATTCCTCAATTTCTTTTTTTTTTTTTTAGTGTAAACATGACTTTAGGAACGAATATTTAACTGCTGTCATAAGCTACATTATTTCTAAATGGATACACCTTGTGAACTCACCATGTTCAATTCATAGTAAATTGAACCAGCTTAATGAATTTTAAAGCAATTATCCTATCTGCAGCGGCGGCTGCATTTTGAACGAGGTGAAATGTTGAGGCCTGTGTACTGTGCAATGTTAGTGCACCTTGAAGAACCCCGGGTGGTTGAAATTTCTGAAGACCTCCACTACGGTGTCTCGCATAATCACAGCTGGCTTTGGGATGTAAAACCCCACAAATCAATCATGTTGTATACCCATTTCTATGCTAGTAAGATCTGCCACTTATAAGTGATCAATTTCTAGGATTGCAGTTATGTTATCTAGAATTGAGTTATGCACTTGATTTTTTTGCTGTACTGATAGGTTGTAGGGACTGTTGCGCTCAAGGAATGGATGACACAGTACACAATAGTGCAACTAAAAATGCCATTTATTGTGCTTTCACAGTCAGTGCAGCATATTGATAGAACATGCGGTGTCAAGGAAGTTGGCTTGCCATAAACTCGTGCCTCTTTCCTTCATGAATAAAGCCTCCTTAAATGGGTGTGCATTTGTGGCAATGGGCAGGCATCCATATGAGTCCTGCCTAGTCAACCTCGCGTGATGTACATCCCAAGCCAAGGAGGATGAACAAAGCCCCTCTAGCGCTCAAGTAACCACTTAAAACACTATGCAGATGATGATAGCGCTGGAATGCTCGTGCGATTTTTTTGCATATGTGCACAACCAGGACGAGCTTGACATGGCACACGCCTAAAGAGAAGCCAGTTTACAGGAGTGGAAACCATGCAGGGGAAACAACATTTAGGAGACATGAAGCAATTGAGCATTCCACAAGGGAATATCATGGCATTTCACTACAGGTTTTTGAGGGCATATTTTTTCAAGCTGATGGTAAGCCTAACGTTTCTACTGTGGTTCGGCTTCAATTTATATGCTGGCACATATTCTCATATTATTCAGTACAAAGTTAGATTACTTGCTAGTTATCTTGCACCACTCTGCAATCAAAATTGCAGAGTGTTTTGTTACAAAAGCAATCCAACTGTGACATAAATCCAGTATCTACCATGATATCTGCACTAACTCGTGCTTCTATATTAAGACAGATAACCCTGTATGCTTGCATGAGTGTGAACATGCCCTGATCCTTAGACAACCACACAAGTCCTGTGCACATTGTCTTCTTGGTGAAACCAAGGCTGCTTAGCGAGGGCCATGTAATGCCACCACTACTGCTGTGGCTGACACACTTAGCATGAAAGGGCAAGGTTCCACTGTGAGTAGCAAGAATACCAGACAATGTTTCAATTTTTGTTGTCTCATGACAGCCACGTCTTACAATACAGATGTCACTTGGCTTAATAGTGGCCTTTGATGCAGCTGTGACATACATCATAACATCAAAAGAGCGCATAGTTTAATGTCATAATTTCACTGTCTGCTTTTGACATGTACACTGAGGGGATCCTTTTTTCTTCTCTACTGTATGTGTTACTATGTTAGCCTTTTAATTTGCCATTATTGTGCTATTGCACATCGCACACGAAGTTCATTTTATGACAGCTCGTACAGCACTGCTTATAGTTCTTTTCTTATCAGGTTTAATTGCAGTGTCAAAGTTGTCTGTTGTGCTGGGAGCATATTAGCATAAATCTTATCTATGGCCATTTTCAAACTAATATACATATTGCACTTCCAAATGCCATTGTGCCTGTACTTTTTTCACTTTAGTCCAGTGTACCTGCAGCGCCACTGAGGAATGGTAAAATTTGCAGCTCCAAAGAATGTTCCCCTGCACATTCAGTGGGGCTTTGCAGGTAGCACCAGTTTGGGTGTGAAACAAGTTAGTTATGAAGCTTGAGTGCAAATCGAATAGAATATTTTAGAAATACTTTGAAGTTACAGAAGAAATGTGCTGCAGGACATAACCAAAAATCCTAATTTATTGTGTTTTTGCTATAAATTTGCAAACTTTGCCAAAGTTGCCTTTGGAAGAATGAAGAGTCCAGTGCAAAAAGAATGTCCAAGAGACAGCTCTGAAGTTATGCATGGTGATACACAGCTACCCCTGTATTCACTGAGCGTATCCAGTTTACCGAGTCCAGGGCTAGTCCGCTGGCGGTCTGCAGACGCTTTGCTGACAGACTCAACGGCATTATCATGCGATTCAAAAGTCCCCGAAATATCCCTGGCCCGTCAGCTGTCTGAACGAAATCATTCAGGCGGTCCCGGGCAACCTGCAGGCCACTCAGTATGCAAAAAACAAACATGCATCCGATTGGGCCCAGATTGGTGGGCAGGACTTCCTGGAGGTTCCCGTGAGAAACGAATGCATTGCAGCCATCTGGGGCCATCTGGAGCCATCTGGGACTTGTAAAACAAATATGCCCACTGGCATGCCACTTGCCTTATTTACATAATTTTAGGTTGACCTCTTTTATTTCAAATTAAAAATGTGGAGTTGACAGGTCAAGACGCAATCGAAACTGAGATGTGTACCACAGCTAACAGCAAGATAACTGAAGTCTGTGATGGTACAGCCTGGTTATACTCTTGTGGCACTACCCAAAGCATGTGGTTGACCTGCATGCTTGTCCAAAAGTCTTCCTGTTTTATTTTGTTTTTGAACCTTTGCTGCATTCATAATCTTCCACACACTGACCACAGCTGTCAGCTTTCCCGATTGTATGGGCATGGTAGTAAATTTCCCAAAAATCAGTAGTAACCTCACTGCAAATAGAATATAATAGCAAAGGACAACGGTTCTGAAGCTTTCTGGTCTTGAGGAACCCCAACGGCATATATGCTTATGGATCAGTGTGCTATCCTTAATGATGAGGGGAGCTTGTGAAAACACATTAATAGACAAGCAATTTCTTTTAGCATTCTACTGCAGTGCACACCTACCACACAGTTACCGTTTTAGGCTCCACAGGCTATAAACAGCGTCTTCAGTGAAATGATTTGTTGTACGCACAAAAGTTTATTTTAATTTTTGTGTTGTCAGTCACATTGCAGAACAACCTTTTTTTCAAGAGGACTTATGTGCAGTGTGCTAGTGTCATGTGGTCAATTGCGTTAAATGTGGAAGTCGGCCGCCAGCCGTCAGGGGACATAGCATATTTTGTCTCTTAGTTCGTAGACATCAAAAGAACTTCATTGAAAATCATTCAGAGCTGTTTGACATCACTGTGCCCCAGAGGAACAATAAATGAAAGATATGCTAAAAGTGCTGAGGTTCAATTTTTAGTGCACAAGTTCTTGGAATTTCAAATACTTATAATAGTATTAAGTTTATCGCAGATATTCGAAATATATTCGAATGTTCAAATATTTGCACACACACCTAGTATTTTCTATATAACAGTACAAATCATCAGTGTTATCTTTGTTGCATTCTGAAACCTTGAATTTGCACCTTTAGACTATGTAATATGTAATGTAGAAATGTAATACACAAATAGAAATGTAATACATAAATGTCACAGACTTCATCTATTTCAGATACAGCTAGTTCCCTTCACTTTTTAGCCCAAGTTACTTCAATTTCAGTAATCCTACATCAACTGACATCTATGCAGTGACACGCACTCTGGCCATATTTTTTGTCATTTTCCATGGAAGGTGACAAGGAGTGGCGCTTAGATAACCCATTTGCAAAGTTGATTTGACGATAGTGGTCTGAACTGAATGTGAATGCTTCCTTGTGGTCACTGGTCGATCCATAGAAGAGGGCGACCTCTTACCTCCCCCCCCCCCAAAAAAAAAAATCCTGGATCTACCCCTGTTTCTGGTGCAACGGGTGGTACAAGCTTGGCTCTCTTTGAATAAAAACCCATCACTGTTGTTTAAAAAAAAGAAAGAAAAAACACACAGTGCTTGTGTATTCTGGGTGTGCATGTTCAGTCTGGACACTTAGTGGCTATGAAAAGCAGGGAAGCCCCTTGTAAATACAGATGATTTTAATGAGCAACCATATGGGTGATATCTGCAGCATGCAACAAAACCTGAATGAGTGGACCCAGAAGCTTCAGAGTGGTGGAATCTGACTGGGATGTTGTGTGTGGAAAGTTTTCTTGTGTATCTCAGGCATACGCACCAGGCTTTGCACTGGCAGTGTGTGATTGCTTTCAACGTACTAAGAGTGCCTTCCCCTTGAATGTGGCCACTGGGGCACCCACCCACACAATAGTCTACCGGCTGCTGCATATGCTGCCATTTGGCGCACTCTATATACTTTAAAGCCCCTGAATCTAAGACCACATATCTACAGACACAGTTGCCTTAATTTGTGGCAAAGATTATGGACATTTGTGTTGCTTCACAGCCTCTATTTTCTGTGCCACCTGACAAGTGCTTGGATATCGGTGATGTTTCCTTTGTCTTCTGCGGAACATGTGAGGTGTTGTGTGGATTTTGGCCAGTGTTAGTGCAACCATTTATTGATTTTCCTTCAATCTCTATACTTTTTTACTGCCTGTATACACTGTACTTGATTGTATGCCAGCATTATCTGCTCACTGCCAGTGGATTCCTTTGGCAATGTGGGTGGACTTACTCTGGCCACTGACAAAGTGCAAAAAGTGCTAATTAAGTGTTCTCATTGGAAAAGATGTATTGTATTTACGTTATTGCGATTCGACTTATCTTGTAGAAATCTGGAATCTAATGTTGGGGGCAGCCTTACAATCGAAACCGAAACTATATTGCCAGTTATTTTCCTTTTCTTTTTTTCTTTTACTTGCGATTTTTTGGGATGGTGAACCTACGGTTGAGTCGACTTACAGTCATATAAATATGGTAACTAAAATATGGGCTTTGGTGTGCATCATTTGACAATGAAGTCTTAATAGTTTATTTTTGAAAACTTATCAATAACATTTGTTGTGCAGAAATGTTGCTCTGAAACACGAAAGGTTACTGTTCCTGCCAAGGCTGAATTGGCATGCATTATGATACCCATGCTAGAATAGTTTTCAGCCAGGCTAAGATCTCCTGGGTTACCATTAAAGACTTATCACACTCCTCACATTCTAATAAAATTTGTCACAATTTTCAACTTGGAAGTGTCTCCTTTTTGAAGCTGCGCACATAATTTTTGTTCATATAGGTCCAGTGGCATGCAAAGGCAAGAATGGTGTGTGGCAGCAACTTCTACATTGTAGGCAGGGACCCAGCAGGAATGCCCCATCCAGAGACGAAAGAAGACCTCTATGACCCAACTCATGGGGCAAAGGTGCAGTGTCATACGTTGTATCCCTCATAGGACATACAGTGTACTCACTTTGCTTTCCCTGAAAGTATTTACAAAAGTACTGGCAGAAAGCCTCCCCTTATCAACCTAGTAATTATGTAGCCTTTTAGTGCAACGAGTAGCTAAGGAATATTGCTGCTCAGAATGAGAGCGCAGATTTGTTTCCCGGCCTCTGCAGCCTTATCAAAATGTGGCAGCAGAGATTAGTTGGTGTGCTATGCTTTTCATTTATATCAAAGCTGCTTAATTCAAACTGCATCATTCAATTAATTTGTACCTTTTGCAGATATATTAGCTGCCTTTATCTCGCTGCACAATGTAACTGGTGTATTTTTAAAATAGCCAGAAATAAAGCCAATTGCCTGTTTTTATTTGTCAGAGCATTCAAAAGCATGAACACACACACACAAAAAAAAAGACAGCTGCACTGCATGTGATAATTGACTGTCTCTCATTTTAGTCATATTTATGCTTGCATACAAAAATTCAAATATAATCATGGGACCTCCACAAGTTTGAATTACCTAGCATCTATTGTATAATTATACTTGACTGGTAACATTATGCAGGTACAGAGTTGCAACAAATAATGCAAAAAGTAAAAAGAAAAAAATAGATGCAATATTTTGCGATGATTGGGAACCTCTGCCAGTGCATCTATTACGGTGGCTGTAATACAAAAACTAAAGAGAATGCTTTGCCCACAAGCTAATGTGTGACCTGGACCTCCCAGGCTCATTATCTCTGTGTACAACTGCTCTTCTATTGCAGTATTATAACATTGCCTTTGCTTAATGTTTGGTTTAAATGAGATACCAAGGGGAAAAATATTGGTACACCTTGTTCCATTTTATAAAACCTACAACATTTAACTATGGGCAAGGAAGCAGACTGTATCCTCACTTTATTTCATACAAATGCTTTTTTTCTGTAACTTCTAAAATTTTTTTTCTTTGCTTTGAAGTTTTCTGATCAAGTTCATCTTTTATCTTTTGTAACCATCAGGATGGTATTATCCTTTTTTTACTTGCTTCTATATATCTATGATTAAGTCACTTTGCAGCTGTGATTTTTCAGGGCTAATTCAAGGACACTTTGTTGATTTTTGTCCTCAGCAGCTGCAACTCAGTGGGTGCAAAATATTTAAAACACCCATGTACTTAGATTTAGTCGAACATTAAAGAACATCAGGTGGCTAAAATTAATGCGTAGTCCCAACTAACACATACATAATAATCGCAAAGTGGCTCTGGCACATAAAACACCAGGTTTAATTTACTTTAATTATTTATTGTTGTCTATGATGGTAGCACACTAAATGATCTTGGATTCAGAACATGGCAGGCAATTAAAAAGACTGCCGACAAAGTGTTGCAGCCTAGAAAATGCACTGAGACTGCACTGGGTTGCATTAGGTTAGGTCACTGTTTTGCATTACTGTACAATGGAGGTCCTAGATTGTAGCACTTATTGTATGTAGTACTGTCTTTTCAATTCAGAAGGGACACTGAAGTTCTACATGTCTGCTCTCATTTGCACTTTGCAGGTGTTGACTATGGCTCCTGGCCTTACACAACTTGAGATCATACCATTCCAAGTTGCTGCCTATGACACAAAGAAGAAGAAGATGGCAATGTTTGAGCCTGAACGAAAGGAGGACTTCTTGTTCATCTCTGGCACCAAGATGCGCAGCCTGGCGCGCAGTGGTCAGGAGCCACCAGCAGGGTTTATGGAGCCATCTGCCTGGAAAGTTCTTTCCGATTACTACCGTTCTGCAGCGAACTGATGTACAGCCTTATAACTGCAATGCCTTTCTGCTTTCACATTCCTCCCTCCTGCCCCATTTATTTCATCCTCTCCCAGTTGTGTTGCAAGGTTAAAGTTCTGTTTAATAGAACATTGCTCTCATTTTTTTTAACCAGAAATGTTGTTTATGAAGGTATTATGTAGTGTTTTTACTGCACAAAAAGTGTAATTGCTATGTTTTGAAGCTGTTAAACCAGTCATGGATGCTTATTTCACTGGTGGTGGGAGAAACTTGTTCCTTCAGGGTCAGAGTTACCTTGTCATGTGATTTATTTGGCAAGTTTTTATATGAAGGCAGTATGATGGGGGAACAAGGACTGTGCCTCTTAGGAACTTAACTGCTTTAGTCAACTAGAAACAAAAATACCAAACACGATTTCCAATAAGTCATGAAGTATAATATTGACTTGTTGGCATCGGTAGGCATATTTAGACTTCTTTTTACATGTGCATGCACTTTTACTGTTATATTTTTGTTACTGTTGTACTTGGAAAGAAAGAGTATCTGCTAATATTTTATATATTTTTTTGCTTGTTTTATATTAGCATATTCTCATTTGACTGGCTCCATATTCTGATTGGTGCTCAAGTGTGAATTGTGATCCTGAGAGAAGCTCAGAGCACATAGTCTTCACCATACAGTGCAGTCGTTTTTCTGTAGTCAACTGGGACCAACGTGCTTAATGTGGCACACGACGTAATAGCAGCATCTAGCAATGTTAGGCTGTAGGCAGCACACTCTGGCTTATACCTATATAAATGAACATAGGTTTTTTACATGTATGTCGGTCATCTCTGGAGTATAAGGTACACAGAGTTTGCTGGCAAATTCATTATACACCGGGATGGTCCTGCCTGCTGTGTCCAAGACTGTATCACAAGCAGCCAACACTGTGGCGAATTGCACATGTTGCATGTTAAGGCGCCATATTGTGATCCTTGTGCAATTTCACTATTGTAATTGTTATTGCAGAAATTTGGTTGGTTTGAAGATTTTTTATATACACGTTTTAATCATCATTGTTTTATGATGAAAATTACAGCTACACTCTGGCTAACTTGATGCTGGTCAGAATGCTTGTTAATAAAAGTCTCTAAAATATGTCTTGCAACTTTTTTTGTGGGGTGGTATGCCTTACTATAGAGAGTGCATATGTAGGACGTTCATTGGACAGGTATTGTAGCCCATTTGCTTTGCACTTATAACTGATTTTATGTAGAACACATTTAAAAAAAAATTGTATCTTGGAAGACAAAGAAATATGACAATTTCTGAGTCATTGGCAACATTAAATTTTCTGCAATTTCATAAGGTGCAGGTGTAAATACAGCACAGTAGAAGGCTGGACAAGAAAGCTAGGCAATTATTTGACATTTGTAGCATATAAAATGCAATACTAAACGTGTGTTAACAAGAACAGTAGCAGATTGTCACAGACGGGAGGAGGCTGTGCCAGTGACGTTTTGCACCACTCAAGGTGAAGCTTGTGCAGGGAAAAAAATTCAGCTCTTCACCTGCCAGGCAAGTGACCACTTGCAAAAATCTGTAAGCTGGCTTTCCCGCAAGACGGCCTCCCAGGCAAACACGTCTAAGATCATTCACGTCTGCACACTCCATCCGACGGGCCCAAGAACCACAAAAGCTTATCAAAAATTTGGGGGGAGTTGGATGGTTTACAAAGAGGGGCTGAAGCTAAAGAAAGGCAAGGTCATGTACTGAATGGGATGAATGGCGTGATGAGTGTGCAGGTGTCCATGCGCTTACTGCAGGAAAGCAATCTGGACGAGAGTTTTTAGTAGGGAGATACCGCTGCAGGAAAGCCAACTTGCAGGTCTTTGCAAATGGTCGGTATGTGCGGGCATGACGTCATCATCATCAGCCTGTTTAGGTCCACTGCAGGACGAAGGCCTCTCCCAACGATTTCCAATCCACCCTATCCTGAGCGAGTTGGTTCCACTTTATGCCCGCAAACTTTTAAAGAGGATAGTCTTTCTTGGGATACTTCAACGCAGAAATGTTGGTCTGTCTGTCTGTCTGTCTGTCTGTGTGTGTGTGTGTGTGGGGGGGTTAGTGTGTCCGTCCTGCTGCGAAAGGTGAACCCCTTCCTCAAGGACCACCCAGCTTGAACTGGCGGCTACCTTCATACTTCTGAACACAGTCGGCCAAAAAGCAAATATTACGCATATCTGAGGCGCAACATCAATGCGTATGTATTGGACGGTGTGTTCCTTTAGTAGAAAATACATAGATGCGTAATTCTAAAGACCCTAGTGCTTGTTAGGATGCGCAAAAGCGGACGTTTCCTGTACTAGGCAAGCTTCTTGCGTTTCCCGTAACCATGGCCAGATGGCGCCCTTATCTCGCGCTCGTGCGCGAGATAAAGGAAAGGGAAAAGGGACTACCGAAAAGGGAAAGACGAAATCAAGAGAGAAAAATTTTACGATAATTCAAAGGGAAGCACTTTACTGTTTGAGGCAAGGTCCGGTTGCCTGAGAACCCGAAGTTACAGAGCGAAATTCAATGAAGAAGGGGATACATGTACGTGCTGTGGAAAAGCTAGGGAAACGACAGACCATATTTTGATTGAATGTACAGATGTCCACCCAGGTGTAGCTGTGGACACTACCCTACAGGAGGCCATGGGTTTCAGGAGTAACAGGGGAAAGCTGAACATGCCGGCGATAGATATAAGTAAAAGGCGCTTAGAGCATTGGTGGCGCAAAAGTATGGAGCAAACAAAAGCGCAAGGTAGTTCGGGTAAGATTGTTACATCACAGCAGAACGATAAGAGATAAAATAAATAGACGAGGAAAAAAATTAGTTGTGAAAATATGTGTGATTCGGGAAAAGAAATGGTTGTAAACGAAAAAGAAATAAAGCTAGAGCTTGGTGGCCCGGCCACCGCCCCGTTATAAAGGGGACGCTCCTAATATCCATCCATCCATCCATCGTGCCGAACGGAAGGCAGGGAACGGCCGCCCGCCACTCCGGCCAGTCCCATTCTCTCCTCGCGTCTCTTCGTTTTCCCTCTCGCTTGCGCAACTCCTCGGGGGGAATGGAAACACGCGAAACGGGACTCATGTAGTACGGCCGGTAGAAGGCTATCGTCTTTCGACGGCATTTGCAGCGAAGCACGGAGATACGCGGCCAATTTTTTAATTTCATCGCTCCATCTAACCTTTCGCCTACCTCTGTTGCGTTTTCCCTCTCTTGGTATCCATTCCGTCGCTCTTACTGTCCACCTGTTATCTTTCCTCCTCATGACATGTCCTGCCCAGGTCCACTTCTTTCTTTTAATTGATAAGATAATATCAGCTACTCCTGTCTGTTCTCTGATCCATTCCGCTTGTTTTTTTATCTCTTAGCGTTACCCCTATCATTTTTCTTTCTATTGCACGTTGCGTGCTCCTTAGTTTCATCTCTAGTTTTTTCGTTATCCTCCACGTTTCTGCACCGTGGAGTATTCAATCACTGGGAGAATGCAGTGATTGAATACTTTTCGCTTTAGTGAGAGCGGTAAGTTTCCAGTCATGATTTTGTAATGCTTTCCGAATGCGCTCCAGCCCATCCTTATTCTACGGAGAATTTCTTTTTCCTGGGTAGGAGTTCCTGTTATTAACTGTCCCAAGTATACATATTCGTTTACACATTGTAAGGGTTCATTGTTGATTTTAAATTCCTGTTTGTTCCTTAGCTAAGCTATTGAGCATAACTTTGGTCTTTTGCCTATTCATTTTTAATCCTATTTTAATACTTTCCCTGTTTAGGTCATCAATCATGTTTTGTAGTTCGTCACCATCCTTGCTAAAGAGCACAATGTCGTCTGCAAATCTTAAATTTCCTTTATTTCCTTCTACTTTCCTTTATTCATTCTTTGGTAGAAAGTACAAGGCGCTCATGTGGCTCGGATTGTTCACATCTCCCTAGCATGGGCATTTAGTCTAGCGGTTGAGACACTCTCCTTCTATGGATGGGGGCTAGGGTTCAAACACCTCCCCGGCAAATGTTCCTCAAATTTCTCTTGTTGAAACTACTTTTTTGCACACGACAAACTCCACCGAAATGAGCAACGCGCAGTAACTTTCGCTTGCAAATGTGTCACACATTCGCCTCTTACAGCGTAAGTCGCCGTAGTCGCGAATATCCGCACTCGGTGACGTAGACAGAAGGAGGGGGCTGACCGGTCTACAGCGCCCGTACGCCGAAGTTCTCCGGCCGGCGCCCTGCTGGCACGTCGCCTATAAACAAAGGAGCATATACTTGCAACGTGCGCCTATTACGGGCGCTCGTGTCTCAACGCTTAGCTGTCCGACGCCTGGGGGCTGACAAAGAACGATAGCGCGTGGCTTCAACTCGGCTACTCGGCAGAGGAGATTAACTCGTCACGCAATGGCGGGGAAAGTTTGTGCTTGTCTACGGTAAGTGCCGACAGCAAACGAGGGACGACTGCCATTGTTCGGCGAAGAGTGCTGCGATAAGTCCTTCAAAGGGGTACCGACAGTCTGCCACCACATGTAGCACAGCCAGAGAACTGCACAGCGGCGGCGGCGGCCGGCCGTCAAACTAACATAAAACCGCGGAAGCTTGATGGAAACGCGGCCGTGGTCGAACATTCCTGCAATGTATGACCAGTTAGCTCTCCGGTGTGGCTGAAGAAAACGTAGCCTCTATCACCCGGCCCTTTTCCCCAGAGATGTCTACATATCCCCCCCCCCCCCCCCCCAAGAAAAAAAAAATATTTCACTTAGACCATCCCTTAAACCAATAACTTCGTATCTAGGACAAACCCTGGTTTCTCGTATCCCCCCGCCCCCTCCAAAAATAAATGATTGATTTCTGGGGTTTTGCGCCACAAATCCATCTGTGATTATGAGAGACGCCGCAGTGGAGGGCTCCGGAAATTTTGACCACTTGGGGTTCTTTTAACGTCCACTGACATCGCACAGTACACGGACCTCTACATTTCGCCTCTTACGAAATGCAGCCGCAACGGCCGGGATTCGATACCGCGACTTTCGGATCAGCAGCTGCAGAGTACCATATCCACTAGACCACTGTGGCGGGGCCAAAAATAGGTAAATAAATAAAGATGCTTTATACACCCGCTCACTTATTCACTCTGCTTTTAGATCAGGTAAGGTGCCGCCTTCTTCCTCTGCTTCTCCATCGTTGTCGTACGTATACTTCTTTTTCTTCCTTTCCCGACTTTTTCCTCGTCTTCGTCGATGGAACTACAACCGGTGGCAAACAACCACATTATTATTATTATTATTATTATTATTATTATTATTATTATTATATTATTATTATTATTATTATTATTATTATTATTATTATTTGAAGCTCGCAGTATAGTGGCTGCAAGGCTAGCGAAGCAGATGGGATGGTCCGGTACATACGCATTTTGGCGTGGTCCGAGGCATCGGGAAACGCCTTGCAAAGCGCTGCGAGGCCCGGACAGTCATGGGCACGTTACCAGTAAAAAGTAAGTGTTACAGTAGCAGTTACCTAAGCCAGAAAAGTAACTATATTGCAGTTACTGAGCTTCGAAAAGTAACTTGTTACAGTTACTGTTAAAAAGTAACGTCGTTACTTTTCCGTTACCAGTGCCTCCTCTATCCGTTACTCTAGCTACAAGACAATGTAATACATCGCAAACCAACTTATACAGTTTTTTTTTTTTTTTTACAAAAAGGTATGAAGGCATACGTTTAGTCATAATTGCTCGTGGTAAAATGCCAGATAAAAGGAACGGAAAGGGGCTCACTCAAAAGCCCGACATCAGCAATTGTTGTGTACGACCAATTTTGCTGTAACATGTATTGATTGCTGTAACTGTATTGTCGGGATTTTATTGACAAAATACATTGGAACGGACTGGTGGCACTAAAGACTGCTGCATGCTCGTAAATGAAATAGGAGATCGTCCTGAGACGCGCCACAGAGGATTGGCTCCTTCGAACCATACCTTCGAGCCACATTGCCGCTGCCATTTTGGGAAGTTTAAAACTACCGCCGCTTTGAGAACTGAACCTGTGCGAGGCATTTCAAAGCGCCTGTTTCTAGGTGGTTTCCGCGTGGGTGGTCATGATGAAATGGATAACCACACGAAAAAAATTAACGACGCTGCACCAGCCTTTGAACAAGAGCGTCTTTTCGTCACTCAGGCCGACCATACGGGCAGCGCACCTCTAAGGGTAGCGAACTCAGCGGGGTAGGTGGCAGCAGAGCTCCGTCGGTGCAGGGCCGTGCATGCCAGCCACAGCAGAAGACATGCCGCGAACCGAGAGCGCAGGAGGCGGTGTTCAAGCGGTGTTCACACGGGGGATTTCTCCCCGCCGTGGAAGGGGGGATTGCGTATCACGTGACAATAACGTCACGGTTCTGCGTGCTTACGCGGCCTCCCCGCTCATCCCCGGGGAGACGGGGACCTTTTGACCGAGCGGAACAAACGCTCCCCGCTTGAAGGGGGAGACGGTGGAATTTTTGAGCTGGCGCTTGGCAACAATAGCCTCGCGGACACGCTGGCCGTAGCTGCAGCAGTGGACACGGTCACGGCGACCTTTCCAAATATGCGTTCCGCTTGCGGGCACCGCGTTGACGTAAACTGACCGATGATGGTTATATTTTTTTTTATTCGTGGAAGAGTACACCACGTTCGACTACGGAGCCATACCACGACTAGTGATGTTTAACTGCCCATTTATTTATTTATTTATTTATTTATTTATTTATTTATTTATTTATTTATTTATTTATTTATTTCGAAATTATGAATTCGATAAGCATCTGGACCTCGCCCGTTTTGCTTGAAAGATTTAAAGGAATCATCGAGTGCTTTTTGTGCCGTATTGATGGTGAAAAGCAATAAAAATCTCTCCGAAAGAATTGGGCAGATGCCTGCTAGAGTGCCGTTTCCTCCCGCAAACTGCACGACTCTCATTTAGAAAGATCCCCTCGTGATACGAAATTTCAGCGTGCTGAAGAAGAAAAATTTTTGCTAAAGGCGAGGAAAATGATTGGCATTGAACACAAACTTAGTATATATACACTAGTGCCGACTCGCCGACGTTATGCACATATTTTATATTTTAAAAAGGCGTTTACACGGACTGCAAGAATCTTTTTTATTATTATTATTTGATGTTTGAGTTTTCTTTGCGGCTGAGAGAACGGCGTCTTTCTTTTATTTTTTTTTTCAAGGAGGTGGGGAGGCGGCGGATGGCTAAAGTGGTGATTGATCCTGCCTGATGAAGATAGCAGCGGTCTGCATTAAATTCTTCGCACTCCAAAATTTCAGTGGACGGCTGTCCGATATCAAGCGGCCATATTGCTTCCATCCTCAGCCGAGGCACGTGAAATAAAAAGCAAAAACAAAATACTGTACTTGCAGTTGACCGAAGTCCGACCAACATGGAGGAATACTTAATTGAATTTTCGAAAAGCTGTGTACTATTTTGAAAGAGCGGGTGCCAACAATTTCGCCAAAAATGTCTGCACGAAGACGTCTGTGAAGCTAGAAAAACACGGGAACTTCTGCTGGCGAGAGCCGCGTCTACATTTGTTGCGCAAAACTTGTGAATGAGACATTCTGCGAAAGGCAGCAGTGCACGTGTGAAAAGCCTGCTTACACGATTGGCCGTTCCTCGCAGACCCAATAGACAAAATCTGAGTGTTTATGCCCACTTCCATTTCGTTTAACCGCACAGTACGCACTGATTTCTGCGCGCTCGAAGCGCGTTGTTGCTTTCGTGGTGCCGTGGGTACCGGCACAGTAGTAGTCGGGTAACACTGGCTTCCCCCGCCGGTTGCTTTGCCCGTGTGAGCGAGAGACTTGTTCGGGGACTTCTCCCCGCCGGCTGACGTCACTTGGCTCCGCCTTTATCCTCCACGGAGAAATCCCCCGTGTAAAAGGGGGGGGGGGGGGGGGGAAGGCGTGAACAACGTTACTAGAATTTCTAGTAACGTTGGGCGTGAACCCATGACAGGCGCAGCGCGGGCAACGCTTCTCGGAACAGAGTGGCGACGGGCAGAAAGGCATTGTTTGCACGTGGGGCGCCGCCTCCCCCTTCGTTACAAAAACGGTACGGTGTGCTGGATGAAGGGTTCTTTCTGGCAAGCAAGCTGAGAGGCAGCACTCGAGTCGCTCGAGGTCGGGCATGGTCCGGGCAGAAAGTCCCATGTTGCAAATATTATTCCCTGTATATAAGTTTTCCTTGCTTTGTTTTACCTGTGAATATTCTGTACAATGTCTTTCTTCAAGAACTTCCCCGTCGGGGAAGTTCTTGAAGAAAGACTTTGTACTCCTCACTTCAGCCTGTTGTTCGGCCTCTGGCTGAACGGAAGGATGAACTCACGAAATTACTGCACCCTTCTTTGGAAGGGGGCGGGGAGCACCCTTCGCCACCCTTTTGTGTCGCCGACCGGCGGTGCATCGCTTGGTTTCGAAGGAAAACTCTTCATTTCCCCCCTGGAAACACGTAAACCCATTACCGAAAAAGCAAAAAGCGAAGAGATGTTTCTGTCCTGCACAGCATGCATCATGATACAAGCGATAGATCGTAAAAGTATTCCGCTAATGAGATACTAATACATTTTGCAAATATATCTCGAAACATAAATACAGATAGTCAAAAGTATTGCAAGCAACATCGCGATATTCTTGTATCGCGATACTGCGCAGCCGAGCTTTTAAGGGGTGTTGCTGGTGGACATTATATATATATATATATATATATATATATATATATATATATATATATACGTAGCATTTCTTAGCGAACTTCGGCGACTTTGAGCGTATCTATCTATCTAGCCGCCTACGACTTCGTGCTCTCCTGACCGTTTCGTTAATGGGATGTATACGAAAATTGGTACTGCAACAACATAACAGCATGACGAACATAAACGACAGGTCATATCATGAAAATCATAACATGCACGTCATGAGCGGAATGATTTACATGGCTACGGTCTTAGTGCTCTTCTGGCCTTTTCGTTAATTGGATGTATGCTGAACTTGGTATGGCACAACATGGCTGCATGACGATTTCCCATTCAGCCAGGTGTTTTGAATACGATTAACGTCTTTGCAAAGAGCATGGATTGGTGTACTCTTAATGTGGGCCAAACAGGAACGTCCACAGCACTTTTGCTCTCGAGATCGAACACAGTCGGCGCATGGCGGCGAGTGGACGAAGCTCCCAAGTGTGGATAGATGCGTCTTCTGCTACAGTGCGCTTTTACATGTGCGTGTACGTCACATATATCCTCCAATATGTTTGTTCCCGGAGTCGGAGCATTGTTAAACGTTTTCATGTACTCTTATCCAAGAATAAAAGTATTAGCTATATTATTACTTGGCGTTGCACTGCAGTCTTTGCTGTTTCTATCACTGAACGCCTGTAGGATGAGCTTGCTGTCATCGACGCACCTCCGGTTCGGCACCTTTATTTCAATTTCGCTGCTGCTGTGCATTTCAAGTATACGGCGAAGTGCACGTGGCGTCCTTTTGAATAAGGTAAACGGGAAACATGAACTTGTAAATGCAGAGCTGCAGCGATATTGTATCGCGATATGTTGTTGTGAGCAGGACGGAAAATAGCACATGTTTTTCGGTTGATGAACGCATCTTTCTCTATGCGCGTAAAAAAACTAAAACTTTTCTTGTCACGGTCACGCAAATAATCATGCGAGGAAAGCGATGTGTTTGAATATTAAGACGTTACTCAATATAGGCGTGTGTTAAATATTGTAATTAAGGGCGTATACAGTCCCGTTGCTTGACTAACTGAGCCATTTGACTAACTGAGCGAGCAAGAAACAATCCTAGATGAACAATTTTCTCCAGTTCCTGGCATCCACAACATAGAGTAAATTAGGAAGAGATAACTCGTAACAACGGACGAAAGTGCGACTGAATGAGGGACAATTTAGACACGATGAAAAGCAAATATTTTAAAATGAGCACGACAAATATACCACGATAATCATAACAACGACCGCATATACAATCAGAAAGAAGAAAGCCATATTTAACAAGAAAATAAAAGAAGTCATGTTAATGCACGATCGTGAGCGAACGCCTTTCACCATGGTAACACTTATCAGAAATGACTGAGGTTTATGCGAATACCGAGCTAAAGAAGAGAAGTACTGCACTTACGTTGCATTTTGTGATCTCTGGCGGTATGAATTACCGCAAAGCTGCTAGCAACGCTGATGAACAAGTGAACGGTGCTCACTAGTTATGGAACAAAACACAAATAACATGGACTGCTGGGACGTCTGACGTTCGCAAGCTTCTGTTCTTTTCAGTTTTATATCCTCACAATAAGACGTCTCGGAGTGCTTGCCAATATACGAAAAACGAAAAGCAGGACGTCGTTGCAAAATGCACATATTCTCATAGAGGAGCTCTTTCCTTTATCGGCTAGGTTCTCTAACCCTATGTACATGATTTCTTTCATCATAATGGCAGTTACGAATGGATACCGATCTGTCCAATCGGCGGTGAGCCTTTTTAAGATGAGCCTTAGCCTGAAGCGGTGATTGGATTTATTTGATACGAAGTGTCAACTTCAATCCGTTTCAATAATTTTGATGATATTTGTCTTATTACTTACTTGTGCACCCGTGACTACTGCTGTTCTCAGCAGGACACCCATGGGTGTTGTCAACGTATCTACTCTATACTGCCAAGCAGAACTGCACAAGAGCACTACGTTGACTCCTCATTTACGTTGAAGAGCTGTTTATTGCGAGTTCAATGTCACTCTCTCTGGGTACAGTTACATGAAGGAGAAACCTGAAGAACTCTTCCACTCTGATGTAGGTGCATCTATTCAAATCCCAGGGAGATAACGCTGACCCACAGATTTGTCCTCTGTTGAGTACCCACGTTGCAAATGAGATCATGGGTTCAGGATGTAAAACGGCAAGATATATTTTTGTTTGGAGTTCCTACAAGGAGCTCAAATGCAGAGGTAATAATTCAAGTTGCAAACGCAATCGCAAAAGTATGCGAAATGTTGGAAAACAACAGAGCGACAAAAAGAAGATAGAAAAGTTCGTACATTACTCCTTTTTCAAAGTATTATATTCTGAGAACATGTCGAAGCAAGTAAGCCACAAATGTTGAATGAGACAAACGCGTCTTCTGAGACGGGTTCTGGGCTTCTATTCAGCACAATGTTTTTCGATGCCTTCCTAGAACTTTTTGTGCATCTCTGTCAGTGTGCTCTTGGCGAGATCACGAGATTTACTGAACGATTCCTAGAACTACCACATTTTGTTTGCTTGTTCATCTTATTAAGGACACCCAATGTTTGCCTCGGCTCTGAGATACTCCAGTTATGGTCTTTTTCTTTTGAATGCGCAATTGTGACGAAAAAAAAAAAAATAGTGATGCTTGCATTAATGGCGCAAGGCTAGCGAAGCAGATGGACGATTGACTGGTACTTGTCTGTCTCCAGCACACCCGAGTTTTAGCGTGGTCCTAGGCATCGGGAAACTCCTCCCAAGACACTGCGAAGTTCAGCGAACACTTCTCAACGTTGTGCACCAAGCTCAGCGTAAAGACGTTCGCGTCGAACTACTGACGGTTGCGGACACGACACGCATCCTCGGCTTGACGCCGTCCAACCCCTTTGCTATAGAAGACTATGCACAAACGCACACATTTGCGAGACGCCTTGCTCAGGACAGTTGTTGTTGTTGTTGTTGTTGTTGTTGTTGTTGTTGTTGTTGTTGTTGTTGTTGTTGTTGTTGTTGTTGTTGTCCTCAATTATTGCACATACCCACCTTGGGGGATTGACCGAGATGTGAGAAGCTGAAAGAGTTAAGTCATAAGTAGTGTGAATTACCAATTAGAATAGAATATTCAGGATGGTATTAATGGTGAAGAGTACGAATTTACGAAGAGAACCGGTCTGAGTCAATTACGAATTTTTCAACAGTAGCGCATACATACCTGTGGCAATGTACTAATGAAGAGGCTCCCAAAGACAGAATATTGGAGACGGAGAATTCCAACCCAGTCCTCTGAAGAGAATCTTTCAATGTGTGTTTTCTTAATGAGGATAACCAAGTGCATTTTATGAAATAATTTTCTATAGATTCGTCTTCGTAATATGGACACAAAGGCGACGGGGCCAGACCAGCTCTGTGCATATAAAAGTTTAATTTAGGAATGCGGCAACGTAACTGCGTAAAAATAACTTCTCGTTTTCTGGAGGTAACGCCATTTCTATTCCGAGGGAATAAGAGGTGTCACTAGTCATTTAAATTAGTTATTAAGGTATTACTAGATTCTTGCCTTATCGCTCTGCTGCTAAATCTTGCAACAGTGATGAGCGCTGATGCAGGAAGTAACGAGACAATTGGACCACTAAGAGATGCCCTCGCCAAGCTGTCTGCCATTTAATTCATTATAATTCCTTTGTGACCTGGCACCCATGCCAATCTAATGACCGTTACATGACTAGGGACAAGGAAATGAAAAGTACATAAGATGCGTGAATCACTGTTAGCAGTAAGTGCTGTACATAGAGAAAAAGAATCAGTGACAATTACGACTGATGATGCCTCTGAACTTAATTTTCGTAGGGCCATAACAACAGCCAGAAATTCTGCCAGAAATACAGATAATAAATCAGCAAGTCTAAGTGAAAATTTCCAGTTAAAACTTTCAGAAAAAGCGCCATATTCCAGATTTTTCGTCTATTTGTGAAGATCTGTAGCAATGACATCTTTAATGTGCAAATCATGTAAATGATTTTGTAATAAACCGTTTAATATATTCTGCGACAGATGTCTGTAGCGTTGTAAGGATATATGTTATCAAAGATAATTTCAAGTTTGTCTCTTTGACGAATTGGGGAAACATCGCACAACTGCACGTCTAGGGGGTTAATCAGTGCCTTCACGTAGACTACCTGAGGAGTGCGAAATCGAGGCCAGTAGGACTGAAAACATAATTGAGGCTGATGCATGAAAACTATTTGGAATATTATAGGGTATTCGTAGATCCTCAAGAACGTTTGAACGGAAAGTAATCGGAATCTGCTTAGGAGCGAAGGCAACCGAGCTTCTAGGTAGAGAACATTGTAGCAACTGATTTTGGTAATCCAAGGCATAGACGAAAAGCCTCGCTTTCTTGAAGAATTAGTGGATGCAATTTATAACTGGGAGCGCCTGAATACAGCACGCACCCAAATTCTAACTCAGGGCGCACGGACATCTTATATATCACGATAAGTGTGTCTCTCCGCATACCTGAACGAGTGTTGCTAATTTTGGGCAGGACGCCAAGTGCGCGCACTCCTTTTTTATTTATATAATCTATTTGAGCGCGCCAAATTACTCCTAGATATTTCACCGTGTCTAATTGTGGAATATACTGAAGGTTGCATGAAAGTGTTGTATTAACAGTCATTTAATGGGAATACACTGATAGAGCTCTTGGCAACATTGAGGGACAAGTGAATTACTTTTAACCAGTCTTCTCTTGCGCACACGTAAGTTTGCAAACGATTATACAGAGAATGTAAGTCATTGTCTGATGCAAAGAACGCGATGTCATCTGCGTACACGTAGGTGAATATATCATCATAGCTGGGGATGGAACTTAGTACCACATTAAACAGCAGAGGGGAAGTCACAGCACCTTGAGGAACCCTGCGTGATAGCCGATGACGGGTAGAAGAATGTCCTTTCAAGGAACAATAAAATTCTCGGTCGTTTAAAAACTTATGAGACCAGCACACCAGATAATTCGGGAAATTGTAACTCTTTAGTTCGTGTAATAACATGTTATACTCGACAATATCATAGGCTGCCTCATCTGCGTAACTCAAGTGCGCACCAGAACAGGACCTGGCCTCCCTGGTGCAACACCATGGCCAACACCTCCCAAGTGACCGAACCATTCGAACCCTGGAACTACGACGGTGACATCAACGGAGCTTGAATGAGCTCGCGCAGGAAAGGCAAGAACGGAGAGGACTGGGAGAGGCCTTCGTCCTGCAGTGGACATAAGATAGGCTGATGATGATGATATCCATTGCTCTCAGAGCAGCTACTTGTCTGCGGTAGCGTGTTAATTTTATTCGGCTTTCTAAGTCCACATGAGCATGCAAATGGAACAGCCAGGTCTAAAGCCAATTTGGTGGGGGCTGAGAATGTTTTTGTCTTCTTGTTCTTTTTGAACGTGCGCCCGCCAGCCACAGTTTTTTCAGTGTGGTAGTTGACTAAGGTCACGTGCGCATGAGAAGAAAGAATCACGTGTGGGAGCGCCGCAGGCAGGCAGGCACAGAACTTTATTTTTGTCCTGAAAAACTGCAGTTGGACGTCCCCTTTTAGGGGGATCCTGTAGCAGTTGCGGGCCGCTCCCACGCAGGGACAGGAAGACCGTGGCCCTCCGCCCTCTCGCAGGCTCTCTGGACAGCCCGAAGTTGAACCGAAAGGTCGCCGCTTCTCAGGGCTTCCTCCCAGTCCTCTTCTTTGCTGAACTCTGTGTCACGTAACGCAGGACATTGCCAGAGCATGTGAGCTAGTGAGCAGTAAGCCTCTCCGCAGTTCGGACAATGCGGTTCAACATTGGGCGAGAAGTTACTAAACCTGCCTCGCGAAGGGAAAGACCCCGTTTGGAGCATCCTGAAGGCCGAAGACTGCGGACGAGTGAGTTTAGGGTGAGGAAGTGGAAAGACCCTCCGAGAGAGATGATAATGAGTCACGATCTCGTGAAAAGTGAGGAGCGGGTCCCTGTACCTGCCGGCATCCCCGCCCGCGAATTCGCCGGGACCGCCGCGGTGAGTGAAACCTCGCGCACGGTCATGGGCAAACTCATTGGCGTTGGGGACATCGGGGTGTACGTTGGCCCCCATGTGGGCCGGGAACCATGTTATGGTGTGAAACCCGGCAGCCCCCTCGCTGCCGAGGATAGCTGCTGCCTCCCGCGAGATCGAGCCCGAGGCGAAAGCTCTGGCAGCGGACCGCGAGTCCGTGAAGACATTTGGACGCGATGCGTCCTTCATTGCTACAGCAATGGCAATTTGCTCAGCAATCGTTGCCGAAACGTTTCTAACCGACGCAGCACATAGGAGCTTGCCACTATGGTCGACTGAGACCACTGCAAAGCGATCAGAACGCCCGTACTGTGCTGCATCGACAAACGTAGCGAGGTCCGGGCTGTCTGCAACTGACTTCAATAAGGAACGGGCCCGAGCTATGCGGCGTCCTACATTGTACTGCGGGTGGACATTCCTGGGAAGTGGAGCTACGGCAAATGTACCTCTGATAGAAGACGGTAGAGTCACTTTACGTTCGCGAATCTGTGTAAGACCGCAGCCAATTGACTCCAGGATACGTCTACCGGCCTGCGAGGACGACAGGCGCACTACCTGAGCCATTTTCTGCGCCTCGATCACCTCCGAGAGGGAGTTATGCATGCCCAGTTGTATGAGCTTTTCGGTGCTCGTGCTGAGAGGCAACCCTAGAACTCGCTTTATACTCGTGCGCATTAGTGCGTCGATTTTTGCCTCTTCCCTTTTGGACCAGTGCAGCGCTGAAGCGACGTAATTAATGTGGCTCATGAGAAACGCATGGTAGAGCCGAAGGAGATTGCTCTCGCTCAGCCCGCCCCTGCGGTTCGAGACCCTGAGTATGAGCCTAAGCATGTTCTCCGTCTTGGAAGTGATGCGAGCTATAATCTGCGAGTTGCGCCCCTTCGACTCCAGCAACAGTCCGAGCACCCTGATGCAGTCTACCCTGGGGATTCTCTGCCCGTCACGTGTGTATAGAGATATTGGAATCTGCTCTAGAGGAGTGAGGTTCCTCATCCCTTGTCGGGTGGGTCGGTAAAGTAACAACTCGGACTTGGCAGGCGAGAGGCTCAATCCCGAACCGACTAGAAAGCCCTCCGTGACGTTGAGTGCCTGTTGAAGTGCCTGCTCTACCTCGGCATCGGACCCTCCCATGCACCACACAGTGATATCGTCCGCGTAGAGAGCATGGTTAATCCCGCGAACCGTGGCGGGTCGCTCGGAGAGCGACTCGCCACGGAGCGCCGCACTTAGGGAATTCTTAGAAGTGCACGCGTACTAATGATGATGATAGCTTTATGATACACCACACAAATTACGAAAGCTATAAATGCTTCGCATTTAATGACATAGGATACCCTAATGAAGTGCATCGTCTTGAATGTCCGCTATCTTGGACACGACACCAGATCAGAACAGTATTTTTCTGTAGCGGGGGTGCTGCTGTCACGCGCGCGACGATTACTTGCGAGTGAAAGGAAAAGAAGAAGCGCCCTTCGATCGCCATTCCATGCTGCGCGACACGCCGCAGCCGGACAAGAATTCCAGCCCTTTCAGTCGCTTCTCAAAGACTGCAGGCATTTTCTCATGGCTGGGTGGTGTAATCGAAGACATCATCAGCAGGTCGTCTTCCGTCAATCAGCAGCGTCACTCATCATGCGGCGTCCTTGGCAGGAAGATAGCCGCGGACATCAGCCGACCAGTTTTCGCCCCGTGTGCCTGGTCGCCACAAGGGGTGCAGCAGGTCTCGCCAAGTCATCCAACGCATTCGCCAACATGACGTCATGCATGTCGCGATGCTTTCCGAGATCAGCAGCAGCAACGGCTCCTGTTTCCGCGCGCCAGAGTGTTTCAAGCTGCTGAACAGGGGCCTGCGCTGCCGAGGAGCCCTGACAAGCCGATCGGTGGGCTCTATATTTTTACTCGAGTACTTAATCATTGCGGCATATTGCATCCATGCAATGTGAAAAAAAAAACGTAATAGAACAACGCGTGGCCTAAACTATTAGCTATTCTTTTAGGATACACTTTCTCTAATAGGTCTTTTTTTTTACCTATGTGCGGTATCGTGACGTTTCACTTTAATACCAAAACTTCAATACCATGCTGTCCTCAATCATAAAACGCTCTGTTCTATATCTATTCGCATCGGTATACCTTAAGAAGCAAGAGGCCCGTATAGATTACGACACTGCCTTATCATTCTGCTAATGGTAATACTTCGAGCAAGTGTTGACGACATGCTACAGGAACGTCTCGATCTAAACACCAGTAAAACGTAGAAAGTCGCTGCGTTCACTCTGCGAGTGTTAAAGACTTAGCTGCAGTTCTGAGGAACGATTGTCGAACTTGTGTTTTTTTCAGCCGCATATTCTGCAGGGCAAAAGACAATACAAGACAATGAGAGTCACTATACGCGGTAAACATGTTGCGATCTGCAAGAACTGGACACGGTCGTTCCCCATACCTTGTGCTCTGACGCTCATGTTTTCGCTTCTGCGATCCAGTCAATTTAGTCGCAATTTCGTTTGTACGAGCAAGCACACTTCAATGAGTCATAACCGTCGTTACCCAAAATTTTGTTTCAGTGCAGTATACCTTTGCGAGAGTTAGGTTAAGTAGACACAATGTTTCAATGAAGCGCATTTCTTACCCTTGCAGGTTGTCAGCCTCCCACCGCGTAGTCTTCTTGGGGAACTTCGACGGCTGTTCAACGCCGGAGAATCGCACGCAGCAGCAGCTACACAGGCGTCGTGCGATTCGCCGGAGACATCGCCATGCTGTGGCTGTCGTGTTACGACCGCCTCAACACGCTCAGGCGTTATCGTGCGGACTATTCCTCCGCAAGAAAATGTGCGGACATGACGGCCGTATTTTTAATCTTATTTTTAGTCTTTCGTATTTCGGCGGATTTCATTTCTTAAACAAATGTACTTCTTTCAAATATGTTTGTGCTAAGAAGCTAATATATTTTTTGAAATAATAAATATGTTATATATCGTGTATCGTATTTTTTTTCATAACTGCGAAGGGTGTTTAGAAGCTACTATGGAGGGTATCCTCACATGGGAGCTGAACCATTTAAGCGACTACACGTTTCTATATGCCGACGTCATGCCGACAGTGAACGCGCAGTAAGTGCGAATTTAAAGCTACACTAATACTTCATTTATGTGTCTTTATTGGCGCTGGCCCATAGTGCTCACTTAACTTTTCAGTGACTTGGGTAAGCACTACAATTCGATCATGTGCGAATGATTCCTGCGTACCAAATCGGATAATGAACCACACGTGATTTCTTTCTTTGTATATGTGGCTCGTAGCGGATGCTGTCGATATACATCATCTTCCGTACACCCTCATCTTCCATACAAATAGGCATCACAGCGCTAGAAGACACGCACGAGAAAGACGGAACGGGATGAGCGCTCGGCCTGTTCTTTCACTCTCGTCCGTGTGTGCTAGCACTATGACACCTTCTGTTGCCAGGGGCGTCGTAACGGGGGGAGTCTAGAATTGATAGAGCACGACTCTCCCAGCCAAAGGGCGTCCAAACGCCATTTCTTGTCATTTTCGAGGCCAGCCTGAGTGCTTGCAGTGCGTCACTATGCTGCTATGCGGACTCATTTTATTACTGTGAAGAGAAACGGGATACAGGGACAGGAAAGTAGCAAGCAACAAATACAGTGTCCCTTTCGCACAGCCCATGCACAAGCGTACCCCGCAGGTGCGACACGGAGACAATACTGAGAGGGCTCCACGAAGGCGGTCTTGGTCATTAGGCAGACCACACTCTGCTTTTCCCGCCCATTGGAAGCTTCGCATTCGAACGGCACTTGTGAAAGGTTTTTATACTCCGGTGGCTTTCGCATGAGCGGCTCCACTCTTTCTAAACCTGAAAAGACCCGAAGGCGCCTACGTGACGTCCCGATAGACACCATCGTGTGGGAACAAGGGAGCTTGGGATACGAACAAAGTAAAATGTTGGTTCTTTGTTCTACCGGCTACCGTCTTCGGCAAACGTCAATCAAGGCGGTGACGCCGGTTAAAAAGTGACCCCCCCCCCCCCCCCCCTCGCGATGCCTTTGTGTCCGGTTTCTGTCTATGGGAGGGGGGGGGGGGGGCAGCGGTGATTGCAGGGGAAGAAAGTGAATCAGGTGGACATAAAGGCGACGTGGAGGCTGCGCACTCGGTTGCGGGGTTCGGCAGATCAGCTTCTTGCTGGCCGGACAAACCAAATGGCAGCTTATGGAACGATCCAGAAGTAAGTTGTTGTTTTGTGGGGTTTAACGTCCCAAAGCCAGCTCTGATTATGGGAGACGCCGCAGTGGAGGGCTCCGATAATTTCGACCACCTGGGGTTCTTTAACGTGCAATGACATCGCACAGCACACGGGCCTCAACATTTCGCCTCCATCGAAATGCAGCCGCCGCGGCCGGGATTTGATCCCGTGACCTTCGGATCTGCAGCCGAGTACCATGGACACTAGACCACCGTGGCGGGGCGAATCCCGAAGTAAGTAGCGAGATGGCTCGTTTCAACACGTCGTTTTGTTCACCGAATTTCTGTTCGAATGGCCTACGTTTTAGGCCCCGCCAGTCAACTTCCCGAGCACCCTCTCCAGAACTTGAATGTGTATGTCATATTCTGTTTAGTCTGTTTTCAGAGATGGCTTTGCCTTACTACGTACTGTGGAGGCGGGCCTTAGAAACAATAGTAGCATGGCGGATTGGAGTAACGCGTACTTATACTGGGGGCTGAAATATACCCAACGATTGCGTAATCACCCCAGGGAAACTGGCTCAGTGGAATCAAAAAGTGACGCTAGGGCAATGAGAGAGCGCTCTTGCAGATGAGTCGACCTTGTTTGATTTTGAAAAGTGATCAGCCGAGTGAGTCTTGCAATTTGGTCGCCCGAATGCCGGGGAAATAGGGTATTCCTCCTGTGAGCTCGAACATCGAAGTTGTGAACGGCAATATCGGAAAGACTCCGTGAGCTACGTCGTCTTCAGAAACATCTGGGCCCTGACCCGAACCACCAGTCTAAGGGCCGGCGACGAGAGGACTATGTCGAGGGAGTTCCAGAGATAAGCCTGCCTTTACTTGTTGACTGAAATCATGCGTAAGACTCTGCTCCGTTAGTTTAGAGAGCCGTGTTACCCGTCTGCACCTGTTGCAGTATTGACGACAGAGTTAGCCACAGTTGTGTTGCATGTCGCGATTATCTTGCTCCTTTGTTCGCCTTTTTTCTTCTGTTTTTGTTTTAATCTTGTGCTCGCTACCTAGGTTCTTTTTCTGTTTAATTAGCTTCGCACTTAAGTATAATCTTTTCTTAACTTGAGAAAACTTGTGGCCTCTTTTCTTTCCCGGCCCCTGCACGAATCCAGTTTGGTTATTCAATGTAGATGCGTGGCCAAAGGGGGTGAGCGAGTGTAGTGGTGGCAGTTGTGAACTGTTTCGAATTGAGTGCTAAGGTAGTTGTGGTATTTGTGAAGTGTTCTGTAAGGTGTAAAACAGACTCACCTTTAGAGCTTTGCTGGGGCATCTCAGCTAGAAAAGGGGGCGCAGTGTTTGCCAGTTAATACAACAACCGTATACCATCATGGCACGGACCGAACGCAAACGCGGCAAACACGGCCAGCTAATGCATGAAATCGTGTAAGTCGTAAATGAAAACCGATGTGCAATTCTGACAGACATGTGGACAGATTATATAAAGATAGCTTATACTTCTGCCACCGCACATTACATCGACGAATAATGGAGCTAGCACGCGCACGCGCTCTTCACAAGTAGCTCCGCAAGCGAGAAGAAAACTGGCAAGAACATCCGGAAGTAACCGTTGCATTGCTACAGTGTAGTAAAAATTTTAACTACAGCGTCGCTTTGCCAAGCTATATTTGCGAAGCTATAACGTCAGCAGCCTTGGTCAAGGCTATAGTTGTCACAGACCAGGGCTGGAATATTATTTGCGCTTTGCAACACTCTCAAAAGAAGGTAGTCCTACTTACTAACTTTGAGGTAGTAAATGCTTGTCACAACATTGACTACCTATAAGTAGTACTGCAGGTAGTAAACAGCAAGGTAGTAACTTTACTACCATGTCACCTCAGCTGAAGAAACTAAGAGCAAGAATAGCTGCAGCATCACAAGTTCTCAAGTTCATGGCGGGAACAAGACGGGCTGCAATTGCCGCTCGATGGTTCTGCTTGAAAAAGCCTACGTTGAAGGCACATTGCGCTATTGCCCACCGCTACTCCACAAATTATCACCAGCAAATAAAAAGTATCTGGAAGCTGCGCGAAACAAGTGCCTGAGAATCTATTTGGGCCTCCCGCAAGGGTCATCAGCTTCTGGAACAGTAGCGGAAGCGGGCTGTCTCCCGTTAGAGGACCTTGCTACTCAAGAAACCATGCGGACACATCTTCGACATGTCCTGCCAGGGAAAAAACACCTTTTGTATCGCGCCCACGTAACATATCACCGATTGAACTGTCACGCCCATTTGCTGAGCACCGCGCTCCGCAACGTTTATGCCGAGGAATTCATTGTAGAAGAGGCCACTTCGATCCATGAGAAATTGCGGAACGTAAGATGTATCGTCATACTCTTAAAACAAAGTGGATTAGCCAGTCAGTTAACTCAGCAGCGGAATGCTCTAGGAGATCCCAACACGGAGTGGAAACTCGCGATGCCCAGATTTGTGTTCCAACAATTCGAAGATATTGTTACGGAAGTGCTGCTTGAAACGGAATCCCGAAGCCACAAGAGCCATTAGCAAAAATACGATAAGGGAACTGATAGCTTTCCTGGAGCCATTTGAAGAATCTACACACACATTCGAAGCTCTCCGCCACGGTAATGGCAACGGTACTCGGCTGCTGATACAAGTCTTCTTGAAAGAATTGTAGCGCAAAGGAACACACGGACAGACAAAGAGCACAGGACCGGCGCACAGGACCACGGGATCGAATCCCGCCACGGCGGCAGCACTTCGATGGCGGCGAAATGTTGAGGCCCGTGTGCTGTGCGATGTCGGTGCACGTTGAAGAACCCCAGGTGGTCAAAATTTCCGGAGCCCTCCACTACGGCGTCTCTATAATCAATTTGGGGTGTAAAACCCCAGAAATCAATCATCAATCACATTGGAAGCCTACGCATGTCCTACGAGGCAGCTTGCCATGCTGCACCTGGTAGTAATTGCATGAAATTACGTGGTAGTTAGGCGAGTTGTGCGACATTGATGACAGCATAGCGCATGAACAGAATAAAATTAACAAGTACCTCGGCGCTGAATCGTTAGGCGAGTGCTCCGAGTTGGAGCTTTACGAGTTTTGGAAAGACAAGAATTATCCAAGACTTGGCAAAGTTACAACGGTGGTCTCGGCAATTCCAGCCACAATTAAGGGACAGCAGCTATAACAACTTCAGCGTTGCATGATACACAACACAGGAAGCACGAACTCGACAGAACCAAGAATCCATGAACAACCTTTTGTTTCAGCTCAATAATTTGTAAATGATCTTGTGCTAGCAGTTCTCACTTTCATCGACGGTTAAGCGAAGCTAGCAGAAAGGACGGCCTGTTTTTTCTCGTAATAGATACGTTACCATGTTCTGTTGTTGTGCACGTTACCATTGTATTCCTGCTCGGGCAGTGCGGAGCAGGGCCTCTAGGGCCGGGCACACAGGACACGGCAGCCCGTCTTCAGAACGCCATCGGGCCGAGCCAACCCCCTTTCTAGCCTATCAAATTTACCGAAATTGCATACGGGATACGGGCCCCGCACACCGTTACCTTATATGGGCCCCTGCTCATCAGGGGTTGGTAGGAAACGAGGCAGCAGACGCAGCCACCCGCGCGCTCTCTTTCCGGGCTGTTTTCTCCTCCCCACCCGATCAGGAAACCCATTTTATTCCGGCCTATACCTTCAAAGATATTACAAAATTCTACCAAGATTGCCATCGCCTTTACCCCCACCCATGCAAAGGCCTTAAGAAGGCGGATGAGCGGCTCTTATTCCGCCTTCTCACCAATACATTGCTTTGCCCGGCAGCAATAAAACATTTTGACCCCTCGTTTAGCGGCAACTGCCCGCACTGTTGTGCGGTGTCTTCAGACACCTACCACATGGTGTGGGCTTGCCCCTCCAACCCGGCCATTCCCCCCTTCCCAACCCAACACGGGTGGACTGGGAGGCGACCCTGCTCGGCTGCCACGACCTTTACAGGCCCAACAAGCCTTAGGCGCGCCCGGACGGCGGCTACCGCCACTGGAGTCCCGAACTAGGGCGCTCCACCTAGTGTTTGTGAGGACCAGCCTTTTACGGCCTGGTCCCAGCATACCTCCTGCCCATCATTACATTATAAACGTTTTTACCACCACCACCAGCCGGCCCGCGGCGCCTTCCGTAAGCATCGGGCTCGGGCCTGTCCGGTCCGCAAAGCTGAGGCTCGTGCATATGTGGATACGTGATCTTGATGCAGAATGCCGCAGACAAGCTTGACGCATCTAATGCTTTTTCGCGTGCATGGTGATATAACCGTCACCTTGAGCGTAGACTTCGCAGTTGTGACGTTTGTTGTAGGAGCTGCGGAGAGTACACGTTCGGCAACGTAAAAAAATAAAATGGGGTCACTAGCGCTGTTCTTTCCCGCTTACTCCTTTCATCCGCGTCTTCTTCGCGCTATTCCAGTGTGAAGATGAACCGATCATCCCACCTGTCCGTGGAATCGTCATTCAATATTATTTCTGAGATTGGAAAGAATGGTTGGTGTTATGTTCAGCGGTAGATCGGCGGAAAAGAGCAGGCGACGGCCAGTGGCGTAGGCAGGCATGGGCTGACCGGGCTGAAGCCCCCCCCCCGAAATTTTTCCAGCCGGTGCCCCCTGCCTATCTATGCTGCCCATCACATATACGAACAAAGGTGCCCATTCTTGGAAAGTGCGGCTATGCGCATTCGTGTCTCATCGGTGGGCTTAAAAACGAAGAACGCGGCTCTTTCCACTCACAAAGGAAGTTGACTTGTCACTCTATGGCGGGGAATGTTGTAGTTTGTCTGCAGGAAACCGTGGTGGCAAACGAGGGGCGCCTGTCATTTTTCGGCAAAGAGTGCTGTGATAAGAGCCTGAAGGGGGAGCTTGCAGTCTTTGAAGCACAGTGCTGCGGCAGGCAGACGCTTTTGCAATGCGTTGACAATTAGCTCTCTGCAGTGATGGAAGAACATGGCGAGTCTGCGTATCTGGAATCATGCGTGGTTTTGCTGTGGGTGAAACGTTCGCGGGCTAAGGTCATCGAGCTAGCGAACCAAGCACAAGATAAAGTATGCGGCTGTTCCCCGTGCAATGCCTTCCCCTGTGCCGCCCGACCCTTCTTCCCCTCTTATTCCTATTTCTGTGGGGCGCCGACGCTTTTCGTGCGTTGTATGCGCTCGCGTGGGGAATATGGCGTACAGTGCATGCGTTTTTTCTTTTTGAGTAGTGCCCCTACATGGGTGGCCCAATACAGCTTCGCTTTTGCTGTTTTTCTTCACGACTTACATATGGTTACAATGTGCGCGTACGGCATGTCCCTTCTGAGAAGGGCGATGCGGCAGAGTGGAAATTTCGACCAACTGGACAGCACTGCTTTACAATGGTATCCACAAGCACTACGGAATAACGAGTCGACAACAAGACGCGCTGCGGTTCATCGCCGAGCGTGCACAAGGGCATGCACAACAGCTCCGCTACCAGCAGGTGGTGGTCGCGACATTCATTCAAGAAGAGGTGACCATATTCGTATCGTCGCTTTCGCGGCAATATGTCTCAAAGACGACAGCGGCTCTCCGTCTTCTGGGCAAGCTCATCTTTGCAGCGCCCACAAACGAGCGAGACCTCGAATGCTAAGTCCTTTTCTTCAACTGATTTGTACTTACATGATGCCTTATTCCTCTGACAATACAGTGGCTTTGTAATGTGCCTAAGATGAGCTGTATGGATTATATGTGAATTCTTTGATAATGTTTGAATAGTCATTTGCTATTGCTCACATGTGGTCATATGATGCCTTATTGATTTCAGCAAGCCAGGAAATTAATTTGAAATCATTTCATTTCTTAAATACGATATACAGCGTTTTAAACATAACAGCCGAAATAAGTACGGTCGCCGAGACGATTGAACGATCAATCAATAAATGAGTCAATCAATGAGCAGCCAATGGGAAACAAAAATGAGTAAAAATCTCTTTATACCAATACCTTTCTTGGCTACAGTATCTGGTCGAACAAATCGAACAGAGAAGGCTAAATGTCAAGCAAAAGTGCAAATGAGTTCCATGAAGAAAAAAGAGCGCAAGACAACGGTGAGAACAGGTACAAAGGACAGGCATTTAAAGCATGCAAAACAAACTTACCCACATCGAGCCTCTGCTCATTGAACAGATTTATCAGGACGCTTTATTTTGAAGAAAGTAGTGTTTAGATGCATGAAATACTAAAATTTCGCGCAACTGTTAATTCAATTCCAAGTTAAAGCACCGAGAAAGTCCTGCAGTTATTCGCCATTGGAATAGTTACAATTGAGGGTTGTATGCACTACCATTATATGCTTGCCTGGTGCGCGGAATCAGAGCCGAAAATATGGCATGTCTCTAACTCACTGAACGGGATATTACTTCTCCGTTAGGCAGAAGGAAACTCACTATTCTTGGACCTTGTTTAGTAAGGGAGCCAAATAAGTTATTTACATCAGCCCCCATGTTTTTCAACAGCAACCTAAGTGAGAGCGAAATAAGAAAAAAACGTACAAAGCCCCATGAAGGTCACAGGGAAAATATTAGCGTGTAAGAACCGTAAGAGAGCTTTCTTTTACAAACTTCTTCTTTAACCTTGATGTGTCTAAATCGAGCACTAGGCATGTAGTATTGTCAACTCAGTGTAGCAAGCGATCGCGTAAGGTTAAAACAAATGAAGTTTCAGTATGCAAAAACCAGTGAGATACGGCTAGTACTAGTTGATAATCTAGTATCTGTCGATGCTGGTGCTGCATCAAGTGAGTACATTTGTGAACTTCGTAAGTAGAAAGCTTATGGCGAACATCATTGATACAGGAAATATTTTATACCTAATACGGATCCTTCTGCCATTGTGACGCCCCGAGGAGCGTCGGCAGGGTGAAACACGGGAAGGCGGGTAGCGGGAGTTTTTGGCCTTCTGCAATCCTACTTTTCGGCTGCCACTGCGGTCAGAGAATCTCGTTAGCCGCGAGTTTTGAGGAAACCGCGCTTTGACAGAAGAGCTGACGTTTGTGCGGCGGTCCCAGATGAAAGTGTGCATTAGGCGGCGACATTGAAGACGACAGAATGCCGCCAAAGCGAACCCAGCGCGCTCATAAGTGCCTGAAAAAAGCCAACGGAGCGTCCCCGGTATGTTTCGATCACCGTGCAATGCAGTAAGCAGAACTGCTTCTCGGACGCGCACATCTGGCCGGCCACAGAGGAGCGACTCCCCACAGGCGCGTCTTTTCACCGGGCACTTCCAGCATGAGGGCGCCTAGACGGCGCCAAATTGCTTGCACCTGGAGTGTTTCGGAATGGAAGCGGTGCTAGCTAACGCTCGTTACGGTAATCTGTATACAAGTGTCGCCGGTTAGGCTGTCCGACGTCGTGTCCGAATGTCGAGTTTTGTGTATGTTTATATTTTGCTTTCGATATTTTTGGAGAGGAGTTCGTACTGCGTTACACCGTGGAGGCGAGTCCCAAACAATAGTCGCACGGCGGGTTGGACTGGTGCGTTTTCTACCGGTGACGTTGCCGTAGACAACCATTGGATAGACGCCCTGGTGAGGCGGAGTTGTCAGGGAGAAAAACTCGTCTCGGGACAGAGGTCAAGGCGGAATTTTGGAGATTCGAGAGACTCGAAGAGATGCAGTGACCTTCCGTCATGTGAAGAAGTAAGCTTCGTTTGCGATCCCTCATGCAAGCCTGGCCGTTCGGCTCTCCAACCTCGGAGAGTCGATGTAGTCTTTTCGAGAGCAGGATGCGAGCAGCAATGATCGGGGAGAATCCGCGAGCTACGGCGACTTCGTGGTCGACATCCGAGTTTCTAACAAAGCACCTGTGCACAGGCTGGCGACGAGAGCTATGTGCCGATGGAGCCCACCCAGATAAGCGTTCCTTTCGTTGGCGGCAGCAAGCATACTTGAGACATTGCGCCATTAGTTTATGAGCTGTTTTACCCCTCGTATCGGCCGTTCATTGAAGAGTTTGTTTGCCCTGTTAATTCCTGTGCTGCACTATGCGTTTACGTTGCTATTTGTTTGCCTCGCATCATTACGTTGGCTACCAATTGTTAATTGTATACTTTGATCATGTTCACATATTAAATTCCATGTTTTGTGGACTTAATTAAGCCTGTTGCCTTTTTTCTTCCCGGCCCAAGCACGAATCCGGTTCGGTTAATTGGTTGTTGAGGTGTGTGGACAGAGGGGGTGAGCGAGTATAGTGGGATTACGTGAAGCATTTCGAACGGAGTCGTAACGTAGTTGTGGTACTTGTGAAGTGTTGCGGTGTAGAACCGCCTCCCCCTTTGCGCGAAGTAGGGACATCTCACCATTCCGGAGTTCACTTCAGCGAGTTCCAAATCAGATTTATCCATCGCAACTTGCATTCCGCATGCCACGAAGTAACTGTAGGGTGTTAGTCCCAACAGCACCGTGGGATTTTTAATTTACCTGGCAAAAGTGTGAATTGGCAAACCGCATAAAAAACTTTTTCAATATTAAGAGATATTTTACCACGTTTTCCAGCTTAACAAGAGTGTCAGTAATTATTCGTGAAAGAGTCGGGACGGTGACGTTTGTGAGCTTAGTGGAGAGAAAACCATGTTTCGGGAGGCCTACCATGGTAATGAGGACGGCATTTTTCTGTAACGCAATAGGCTTAATTCTTTTAAAAAAAGAAGTGGTAATATGTTCAGGACAGATAGATCTGGAGCTGCTCAGAATCACTATCGCAAGCAAATCTCTGTTCTTCCTGCAAATGTATCGAAAATTTGGTGAAGGAAGCGCCTGTATAATGTAGCAAACGCCGAACGGGTAAGTTTGGATGAGGAAACCATAAATACGAAATATATACTAAAATGCTGTCCTGTATCTCTACTAGCATGTTAAGTTGGAAAGAGTCTTCCGGAGTTTATCAGGACAACGCCACGATAAATTCATAAAGGGTTTCAAAAAATGTGTTTGTTATGGCGTCATTTTCAGCTTACCTACCTCAGGTATGCTGCCCGCTGTTCCCGGCTGCGCCTTCTATCGCGAATTCTTTCATGCGTATGTGTACATCGATCATTATAGTTCATTTTGAAATGGTCATCAAGGTAGTAGCGTGGGCAAGTGACGAATCTTCGCAGTCGTGGAGAAATAGTCTTTCTACTAGATTTCGTCGATACATTGTCGTCGGTGAAAGTTTTGAATGTGTGAGAGTATTGCTATCTCGGTGCTCGGTTGACATGGCAACTGAAGGCTGAAGTAGGCCGCACAGATATAAAAGATATTGATACAGGTAATTCATGTGAATTATAGCTTCATGACACAATATATGACAGTTATTGCATAGAAGGTGTAGCGAGTCTGAAGCTATTTACAAATGAACTAACAGGGCATGCACTTGTATGCTGTTGTGCCTCAAATTCCCCTGCCAGCACGTGCAGTTCCACCAGCGACCGACCCCACAGCGTGCATTCCCGGAAGGCGTTCGTGCGTCATCAGTTGACGTCGTTCGAAAGCAACCTCGCCGGTCGACGAGAACAATGGACAGGGGACATTGGGAGGACCCCCCAGCAGCACTGCAGGCATGGACCGGTACCGCACTCCAGCCACTTCGTGGAAAAGAGCGAGGAGGGAGCAACCCCAACAAAGGTAGAAAAGCGGGTGCATCAGGGTGCACCGGCAGCTGCTCACGTAGACCCGGCCGTGTCAAGAGCTCTTCACGGAGACACGGCCGTGGAGTATGTAAATTATTGTATAAAGTCTTTTCTCGGTCATCTTCGAGAACATAGTGGCACATCATATATTGCAAAAAGTGCAGAAATGTGCAACTTTACATTACCTTACTTTCGCAAGTTACATTGGCAATGTATGCAGTTATTTTGTAGAAAATATAGTAAAACAATGGGATTGTGGAATGCGCAATGCAAGACATCTATGACCATGCCACTTGGAACAGCTTCTGTAGCACTGCTTTCTTAGTATGGGGGCATGGTACGGTACTTTCTGCACAGCGATATGGAAGTATTTATGCACAAACTTTAAAGGTAATATTTACTTAATCTCATCCATGCAGAGAAGCCCCCAAATGGCTGAGACTAACGTCGCTGCTTTTATCTCACTAGCTGCATGAGCATTTTGGATGTTACAGATGTATTTCGTATGTGAAACGCTTGCCATAGTATTTTCACAGTGACATTTGAAAGTTCCATGCCATGCAAGACAAAAAGCTGTGAATACAATGTTTTGAGTAATGTTGCATTCAGTGTGACATCACTGCAACCAAGATTATTAACATTTTTTCTGCCCATTAAATGCTAACAGAAAGGCCACATTCTAATAAATTTTCATGCCTCCTCAGCTGAATAGGTATTTGTCATGCATTCATATGATCAATCAAGAATGTCATGCCTCTAGCAAAGCATTCTGCTGGCCAGATGCCACTTTATCACAGTGGATTTTATTGCTTTGAGCCAGAAAAATGCTTACAAGAGACAGAAAAATACTATATGACTGATGTCCACCAGTAGGTAAAATATGTGCTGAACAAGCATGAAAATTGCTGACCTTGCAGCACTTAAAGAGGAAGAAGAAAACTTTGTGCACCATTTATGTTAACTAACAGTGTGGTTTATTATCGTAATAATTGTTTAGCCTTAAGCAACACAGTCCTTTGTGCGCACACTTGGTCACAGTTTGTGGAACCCACTGTGGTTGACGGTTCGGCCTAGTCATTAATGGTAGGGTGAATTTGAAAGCCAGCAAAATACTGCTGCAGATGTTCCACAACCACTGTGAAACTGTCTGCAGATCCAGTAAGCAGATAGGAAAGGTCTAGAGAAAGAACTGGCTAGTATGCTATGTGTGGAGTGTGTTTTCGTTCAAAGCATAGGTGTGAGTCCACGCAATTGATGAATGAGCTAAACTAAGTGAAGGTGAGACCAGCTTCACGGTATGTCAAGTAGATCTTCTCAATGGAGTTCACATAGGCCGCTGTACGAAGGTCCAACCCAAGGTTGTACTTCATGGCAGTGCGCATGATTTGCTGCATTAAAACAAGGAAGATATATCAGCATTCAATACATGTAAGTGAAGGGACAATTTTATTTTGAAGGAGCATGCAGCAGGCTCTTGATAATTCAAACAAATTAAAAATTTTTGGTTGATCCGCTATGCTTACAATGTATTTAAATGCTGCTTAAATCAAATTGCACCATTCACTTCATTCTGTTAATGCATACTTTCTGTTCATCCCTACCACAAATATTTCTTTCTAGCTGAACATTTGAGCTTATATATTTTTAAAAACAGCAAGAAATAAAGCCAATTGCCAGCCTGCACTTGTCAAAGTATTCAAAACTACGAGCAGAAAAAGAAAAGAAAAAAACACCGGGATAGTAACAATGCATGTGATAACTGGTTATCTCTGCTTTTCTTGATATGTGGCACTGTCATACTTATGTTTGGATCTGAAAGTTCAAATAAAATATTGGAGCTTAAGTTTGAATTATTGACAGTCTACTGTACATACAGTAAACCCTCGTTACAACGAAGTCGCTTTATTCGAATTATCGCTTTTATCGCAGTGTCACGCCGTCCCAACCCAAATGCGTGTATTTTAGACCGGATTACTCGAAGCATGTCAATAGCTTGCTCCGCTTAGAGCGAAGTAACAAGCTGCGGATGCGTATTCACGGCGGGTGCAAACTGCTTTGCACATGCCGGATTTTCCCGGTCGCACGCAGAAGACGGTGATGATGACTGCGAGGACTGCGACGATCTCTACGAAGCTGTGAACAGCATCGTTGGCGGAGATCTGAAAGGCAACTTCGAATCATTCGCGATGGCTGACGCAGGTGTACCCGTCGTTGCCCCAGCTACGGATGCGGAAATAGTCGACTTGCTTGACGGCCCCGATGAGAAAGATGAGCCGCTAGACGAACAGCCTCGCGAAATATCAACAGTGGCACAAACGCAGGAGTGCCTCCGTCTGTTTCGAAATAGAGTGGAGTGCACGGGCGGCGATCACGACCTCATAATTTGCCTGAACAAACTGGAGCAGGCACTCCTCGCGCTCAGCCGAAGCACACGACAAAGCCAGCTGACTGACGTTTTCGTGCGTGAATAAAAGTGTTTCACTGAATACTACTTCTACGAAGTTGTCATGGGTAATTTAGCTGTATTTGCTGAGCTTTTATGGGGCAGTCGCGTATATCGAATTACCGCTTACATCGAATTTTTTTGCCGTCCCGTTGACTTCGTTATAACGAGGGTTTACTGTATATGCTTTATTACAATGTATGTTTGTGCCTTTAAAGTAGATAGCTCTACAGCTCCGAAAGATCAATAAGGACAATACACAACAGGTTTCTTGATGTAAATTCAGCAAACAGTATTTTAATAAAGATTTAAACTTCAACAATGACAAGAGCTGTAAAATTTTATAGAATCAATTTAACAACTTTCACATTTCATTATCAAAGCCAGGTCCGTAGCCAGGGGGGTGGCCCTAGGGGCCCGGGCCCCTCCCGAAATTTTTGTTGGAGGGTAGTGTTAATAAGATAGTGTAGTGCTAATTACAAAGTTTAATCCTATTAATAACGTTGCATTCAAAACGTCACTTAATGTACATATTATGATTTTTACTGAAAATATATAATGAAAACAGATAGTTTTTTTCTCAAAAAGTCAAGGACTTCAGTAAGTGGGGCCCCTCCAGAAAAAAATTCCAGGCTACGGGCCTGATCAAAGCACTGGGGAAATGAATACACTCGAACCTCATTATAACATAACGGGAAGTAAATAAAATTCCCCTTGAAATCCCAATAGACATACATGCACTTGAAACATTGTTTTAAGAACGTAAAATTGACCTTTAAATGGATATAACGAAGTAAGCATATCTCCCAATCTGAAAATCGGCATGCATTCACACCAAAAAAATTGCTCCTCGCGTGTTTGGCAGCCATTCGGCACGGCGATTAAAAAATTCTGCGGCCTGACGAGACTGCTGCACATTACCGCGCTTGGCCAAATATAAGCAGCAGCACATGAGCCTTTCCTCTTACATATTGCAGACTTCACAGGCCATCGCCCCCTTTGCTTTTTGCTCGCAGCAGCTGGTACATGTCAATGCATGGCCTCAGAGATTGCCTTGTGCCAATCTTGGTGGCACCTTCAGACGGCTGGCAGTAGGGACATGAGGGACAAATGCATTGGTTGCATGCAGTTGCTTGCATGCGGAGGTGAGAAATTATTACGGCACCATTGGGAACTGCAAGGCGGCCAAGCCAAACCAAGACAGCACGGCGACGGTCGTTAGCCTACGCATCTTGTGTGTCGTAGCGGCCAAGGCAGCGAGCTCGGTAGTCCGCCACATGCTGCTCGTTCACGGCGAGACTCTTTTTGCTGTTGATTGTTCGAAGGTATTGCAGTTTCTATGGTTTCGCGGTAACGTGGACGAGACACACATTAAGTGGAAGTGAAAGACAATCGCATTGCGGCAGAACACAGCCTGTTGCGCCGGCTGCCGATTCGTGTAGTACTGACGAGCTGATTTTTTTTTTTTTTCCTTTAATAAAACTTCATCAGATGCCCGTGGCTCTATATAGCAGTACCGTGGGCTACAGTGCCACCGTCTTATTTGCATGTTAAAATTTTTTCACCCATATGGAAAATACTGCAGTAAGGACAATAATGGTTATAACAAAATAATGGATATAACGAAGTAATTCCGTGTCTTCCTTCAACTTATTATAACGAGGTTCGAGTGTACTTAGCTTGGAAAAAGTAAAACAAAGGATACAAACTACTTACTCTGGCTGATCTCTCCATGGTGTAGTCCAGACCAGAATGTACTATGTCCTTCTCTGATGCACCCTGTACACAGACACATCAGGGAACACATTACGAAAAACAACCTTCACACCCAGCCTAATACTATCATAGCCACTTGTTCCTTTGGGAAATACAGCAATTGAAACCAGCATCACAAAATGCTGAACACTGTTTAACAGAACCTGAAGTGCATGTGGAAGATGCTCAGCCACCAGAACAATATTTCCTAGCAACCAGCCTACAGTGAACCTTTCATGGCCACGTGCAAGTGATCTGAGGTTGTGACGTATAAAAAGGGAGAGGAAAGGAAAGACAAATAGCATAGAAAATTAAAAGAAAAGGGTATACAGTCAAATGCCTTTGCAGCAAACGCCACTACAACATAATAGCTTCTGCAACGAAGCATGCCACATGTTCTGGCCAGACTCCTACCATTGCTATGTGCTGTGAACGCTACTAGAACGAAGACCAGTACACTGAATTTGCCTGTTTTATGAAAGAATATATAAGTTCCCAGCCACTAAATTGTTGCTTTATAACAGACACGCTTAGCCACACAAGTAATGGGCAGTGGCGAAAAGAAACAGAGTGGTGGGGCAGGTCACCCATGAAAAAAAAGTACGCCAGTTCTACGCTAGTGAAATCTGATGAAACAGCGGAGCTGACCAAGCGTGGGTGCATAGTATAGTGAGTGTGACTCTTGCCTTCAGACTGTGAGCAGTCAGGCTGAAATCGCGCCTTGCCAAGGATGTTTATCTTGCTTTTCTCTCTGTCTTTTTTTTTTCTTTCTTTCTGCATTCCTTCCCATCTCCTCTCTCAAAGTCACTCTTTCGTTTTCTCTCTACCACACTCTTGTTTTCTCTTTCATCAAGATTTTGCTGACATACTTCCATCATGGAAAAGGATGTCTGAAAAAATGTGCACAAACATTCGGCAACAAAAAAAGTACCAAATGCTGGGGTTTGAACCCACAACCACCCAAGAGGCAAGCTGGGTGCTCGACCGACTACACCACCGAGACGTGCAGGAGGTGTGGAACAAACTGGCCCCCCTCCTCCCCACCTGCCCCCAACTAGTAGAGCAGTGGTAAAGCAAAGCAGAAGAAAACAAAAAGGGAGGACTGGGGCTCTGTGATGCGTGATGTGCGTGGTTTTAAAAGTGCGCGTGAAAAATGTGAATGAAAAAAAAAAAAAGACGAAAACGACCGAAGACGTTAGCAGACTGAAAAAAACCATGAATGAAAGACAAAGACGACGAAGAACAAGAGGCGGGGTGCTAGAAAAAATAAAGTAAATCGAAGCAACCAATCAGCAACACCCACGGAATTCCTAGCGGCCAATAGCGGATGAACACGAGAATGCAGCAGCCGCCCATCAGAGAGGAACAAGTAAGCAGAAAGAAAAGAAAAGCGAGCGGCATCGCATTCTCAGGGGAGTTCCAGGAAGGCAACGGAAGGCAGAGGATCATCTACCGGGCCGGGCGTTGAAGACGGCAGTCGGGTTCCGGACCCGAGCCACAAGGGCTTCACCCGACCGGGACCTCCTACTGACCTGATCCCAACCATTAGAACCCCAGTGGCTCGCAAGCTCCAGGCAAGGACCTACTGAATGTTGTGCCCGTAGGCTTAGTGTGAACAGTCGGGCTACAGATCCAAGTTCTACATTCAGATGCCTGGCCAAGATCCTGATCGCTACCATCTGATCGAGCTGCCTAGCCACCCACGTCGTCCGTCGCTATCAAACATCTGGCATTGTGACCTTCGCAAGTCTGCTGCGCTTTGATCTGTCCTTCACTCAAGCTCATCAACGATTTGGTGAGCCATCAACTTCTTTTGCCACGTCGCCTTCGCACATCACTGCCGGACCCATATGCACTAAACTATCAGGACTCACGTAGGGCCGGTACATTTTCTAGTAGACGTGCTTCGTTTACGCTGTGAATTTTTCTCAAAAAGTTATTGTTATTTCACTTTGTTTTTTATTAATTTATATAAAAGTTTTGTGTTGTCTTGTGTTGCGTGAAAAACGGCTTTGTCCTCAATTAGGCTCTCGGAGGCTTCGCCTGAGAGAGTCGTCCAAAAACAAATCTGTTGAAGAACCTGCTATCATCACAGGCTCCCACAAAGGGACAAGAAAAAGGAGGCGGATATAAAAAAGTGAATGCTGCTTTTTGTCCACAACAGCAAAGTGTACACATTAGGCCTTTTGGCTGATCAGCACCTCCTGGGACAAGTGCAGGAAAACTGCCCTGAGGAAAGACAGGCCTAGTTTCGAGCATGGGCAGTAAAGGTGTCCTTGCAGACATGAATGCGTATGTGAGTATCCTCAAAGATGGGCCACAATGCTTAACACATTGACTGGCAACACAACTGGCATGCTCACTGAAGTGCTTGAAGTGCTTTCGAAGAATATGGGAGGTAGCTCGTGCCTGCTTATGTTGTCTAATGAACAACCTTTCCCAGCAGCATGGAAATACTGGGGGATACTTAAAATCATTAGACGAAATGTTATTTGTGGCGGGTTGTTAGTGCTTGAAGACAGTGTTCAAGTTGGGTAAAAATGTAGTTTCATTTGTAATTGTTTTCCAATTGCAAGTCTACTTGATTAACTTTTTGAAGTAAGATGTTTAGATCCACCTGGGCAAGTGGCCAATCCATTCTTGGGGGCACTTCTGATAAGACAAACTTCTGATAAGATGAACAAATTGTCGTGGTCCCCTCGAGTTCGTCTTAAAGGGAATCTACCGTACTCTTGGTTCACTGGGGTGCTGCCACCATCTAGGAGCGGTGGAGCGAAGATATTGCGATGCTAAAGCGTGCTGTGAGTGCTTCAGCAGTCACAGCGCAGTGGAGGTTAGTGCCATTAATGGAGTTTTATTACGTGCTTTGTCATTCCTGTTGGACTAAACATTGAAAAAACGGCAACAGTGTCAATGGCCAAGGACAATATATACAAGGAAAGACAGCAGCAGACAAGATGGCAGAGCATCAGCATGAGCGCTGCTCTGATCGTCGTCTTCTCCATCTTCTTGGTGCATTCCTCCAGGCTCGGCAGGATGCGTCACTGACTGTGCGGAGTAGCACGTAACAATATTTTTTTCTGTATACCTCTTTCACTTTGTGTTTGCCTCTCTTTCTATCTCTATATGAACGTACCTTAATTTCACACGTTCTCTGCTTTGCCCTCACCAGCTTCTTCTTCTGGGCTCAAATTACACTTGTGTCTAGCCATATCGTTAGAGCACAGAATGCCTAGGTGCTGCCCGGTGCAAGCTTATAAGCACATGGTGCTCCTGTCATGTGACCAGGCTGACCACCTGTTCAGCACAGCACTGCTTTGACGTTTACAGCTGTGCTCCACCACCTCCCTTTGTGAGCATAGCGTGCACATCACAGGTGCACCTTTCTTTTACTCCTCCTTTGCTTCCCCCTCTCTCAGCAAGTTTTTGCATCTGACAAGGGCGTCACTTGAAGCCTTAACAGCTCTGCTGTTAAAAGGGTGATAGTGCCATGTGCTCTGTTAAATACCTACAGAGTGTATTGCAACAAAGCATAGATTGTGAAGGCTGAAAATTACGTTCTGGTGGACGAAGATGTGCTGCTTTGCTCTGACCTGATGACTGATGACACTGGAACAATTGAAGATAAAAGAGACGCCGCAAATGATCAGGTAAGCAGTGTTGTTATGTGGGGTTTAACGTCCCAAAACCAGCTCTGATTACGAGAGACGCCGTAGTGGAGGGCTCTGGAAATTTCGACCACCTGGGGTTCTTTAACGTGCAATGACATCGCACAGCACTAGGGCCTCAACATTTCGCCTATATCGAAATGCAGCCGCCGCAGCCGGGGTTCGATCCCGTGATCCTCGGATCTGCCAGGTAAGCAGTGCTAAAATGGTTTGAAAAGGAGTGAATAGTCACAAACATGCTCAAGGGTGTAGCGGCACTTGAAGTACTGCTGATCCTCACTCATTGACCTTGCGCTGCAGCACTCCCTGAACCCCAACGGCATTAGGTCAATGGTAGTTGAGCTTCCTAACTCACTGCATACTTTTTTAGGGGCGAAGCTCCTTATGGCGTGGCCCGAGCGTCCCGTCGTAGGTAACCGCCTCTCGTGCATGCAAACTGCAGTTGGGTGACGATATACTAGATGGCGCTGGTCGTCATTGCCCTTTCGGTGAATATGCCGCGGTCGAGCTCGACGACTCCCCCCACTCTCTCCCTTTCCCTCCCTATCTCCCCTCCCCTCTCCCCCTCTCCCTCACAACCGTTCAACGGTCCCCCCCTCTCTCGCCTCGCGATGCCGACGCAGGCAGCGTCTGCTAGCGAGTTTCTTGTTTCCCGTATATATGGCACTGGATTTTGACCTCCAAGGTAGTGCCTGTGTGCGGTTTCTCCTGTGCGTGATTAAACAATGAAAATTCACAGCGTACATGTAAAATTAAAGTGAGCTGCAAGTCACCATAACTCTCATCGACCCTTTAGTATAAACACGCGCGATCTCACGTCGATGATGTACTGGGCAGAATTCACGGTTTACCGATGAACCTCCGCAGCTTCGCCCACTCATCATCATTCACCCCGTGGATATGCTGTGATTTTTTCATCTAGGGACATTTGAACATGTGAATAAAAATATTTTGCTCTCAGTAAACTTATCTGCTTTACTGGGTTCACAAAAGTGCTTGATGGTAATAACGAAGTGAACGAAGCAATATTGCAGTCCCACACACTTCCGTGAACAGGCATTTCACTGTAGTTGAAATGCCAAGCTATGGTATGACACAACCCTTCCTTAACATGCTCGTTTCTACAATTTAAAGTGCTTCCCACGCCAGATGTATTGCCTAGCCCAGTCTTCCAAGCCTACAACAATAAAAGTTTGAAAAAACACGTCAGTCTACATAGTTGCTGTCACTGACACTTTTAAACTTCAAGAGCGTGAGAGCAATGTCTGCTGCAATGTGCAATGTCTTTCTTGCAATTGTATTGCCTTCAAAACTTGCCACTAAACCCAAAATGTTCACAACAAACTGTGAATGGGTGCAATAGCTTCATTAGGTAACTAGCTTCGCCTTCCACATTGTGTTATGCTCTGTTTCATACATCAGGTGCAACGCTACGAAGGCTATGCTAGTAGTCCATAAAGAAAAAGAAAAGGAAAGGTGTATCGCTCCGACAAACAAACAACAAACATGTACAAATTCATATATTTCGACTGTTTCCACAGCAATGCAGACATGTTTCATCAAGCTGGTGAGAAACGCATTATAATTTAATGCTGCCAGTGAGGAATTTATTGTATTTTGCTCACCACAAGCAACGCACTACTTTTTTGGTCACTGAAGTACACTGTATAAGTACGAGAACTAGCTTTGACAGCATTGCACCTGATGTATGAAATGGAGTATAGAAATGCATCTCTTTTGGCTTCACATGTCATGCAAGGCTGCTATGAAGGGGACTTTTCTTAGTACAGCACCAAGTTATGGTTTCCATACCTCAGGTATACCAAAATGAAATTTTCTTATATTAAAATCAGCTTTTTTAACACAAACGTGTTTTATGCCAAGGTCCACCATAACCCCACCACATCATTTTCGTTGCGGAAATAACACAGTAAAACATAGTCATAAAACAACAAAGAAACACGTAGAAAAATTTACGTTGATGCGCTGAAAATCGAACTCGCAGCCCAGTTGCATGATGAAAGGTGGCCGGTTCCCTATAGACTGCTATTGATGCACATGCATGTATGAATGCGGCTTCTATTCTTTCTTATCTCGCTTCTATCCCTCTTCCAAATGTGATTGATGCCGTTGCTGCGTAACATTTACTATCAACTGTGTCCAGTTATTACGTCAACTACTACAGTTACCACAAGGTGTTGCTCACGGCCATGGATGTTATGGATGCGATGCATGAATGTGGGTGCATCCGTATCAAATGGTGCCATACCGGCGAAACACTGATAGCAATGGGCAAGTTCACCTCGATGTGCAATAAACATTCAACTGCTTCTGTGAAGACATCTCACTCTCGTGTTATACTGATTTGTCTGACAGAGGGATCAGTCATATATTTTTTTCATACTGCCCCATTATTCAAGCATTCTGCGGTACGTTCTACCTTCCATGTAAGAAAGGACCCTACAGCGACTGTGCTTTGCATAAAAGGTCAAGTTTCACTACATGAAACTTATGATCTAACAATGTAAATTCCATATTTTATCGATGCTGTTATATCACAATTCTAAATATGAACGGTGTCTATCTAAATATGAACGGTGTCTATCTGAAGGTTTTTTTTCTGAAAAGTCTGCACATCTCAGACAGTATCTTAATATCGTGAAAAGTTAGAAGTTAACTTTGTTTCTCCAAGCTCATATGAAATGCAAAGGTTTTTTTAATTTGTTTTTCATCCATACTTTTTGTGGAATGTTCATGTTATACTGAAGGCCTTTGCATTACTAAGCAGTGTGGCCGCCCTCTTTCCAATAATGAACAGCCACAGGTAGTAGACTCAAGTGTATGGTGGTTTTGTGTTCTATTACTTGTATTCTTTACTTAGTTACACAGCTGTGGGGCAGTCAAATTTATTAAAGCAAATTTATAATCGTGAAGTGCCAATAACATGCTCGCTCTGCAACCTACATGCATTCCTAGACACAGATCACGCACATTTTTCTTTGATAACTTAGCCCTACAGATTCAATGCACTGTTTGATAGAATCAGCCAGAAGAGTGCTGTTTTGTGAATAAACATTAGTTCTTTATATGTGCAGTACGGTTCAAAGCCTTTTCAGTGCATCTGCAAAAGGTTGCTACAATTGTTCAATATAATTACAAATAATTTTGTGTATTCTAGCTTTGACTGTAATGAAGAAACAAAAGCACTTTTTACATGACTTAACAGGAGAAACAAACTCTGTTCACATAATATAGTGCTGATGTGAGCACATGCACGTGATCATGCAAGTACATTTTAAAAACGTAACTGACTTGGAAAGGTGTATCACTAGGATTTTGTTGTGTCTAAGGAGGTTAAATTAAGTGTGATCTTCATTTATATTTGTAATTTTGTACCTGCCACTTGCAAGATACTTTTATGTTTACTGTTGACCAACTTGTAATTTACAATTTCATATTGCCTTTGCATTGCCTGTAAATATGCTTATTCTATATATGATGTAATTTTATGACTTCTGCCCCCATGTACTATACCGAGGAAGGACTTGTAGGTGTACATTGAAATAAATAAATTAGCATGCTTACAGAGATTCTTTTCTGAAACGATTCACTTGGCATGATTGGAATGCGGCCGCCAGCTTTGCCAAATCTCCTTTCCAAGGACTCTTGCACACTCTCTGCAATGACAAGCACAAGCAGCAATTTTACATGAACAACACCATATGACCATGTCTAAACTGTTGCATTTCAAGTAACACATAGGGAGCGAAAATAAACAGCCAAGTTCATAAATCTTTAGCTATCACCATAAAATTACATAATAATCACCAGTTGTATCATTATAACAATAGACAGCCATACTTGGGAGTTTATCAGGCTTTGAATGAGGCTATAGCACGTGGCAACTAATGCAAGACTGCAATTAGTATATGTGGGCAAACGAAGTGCACCTTTAAAAGGTAAAAAACAGAAGTCATATATGTACTTACCAGTTCACAGGAGACCTTGTTTTAAACTGTGCCAGTGGTGAGCTAACAAGAGAAGTTTTTGTTTTGCTGACCTTCACCAATCTTTTTCTGCTCTTACATCGACTTGCACACACTTGATTTTGTCACTGACATCACCACTTCAGTCTTTGCTGACTTTGCATTTTTTTAGTTAGTATTTACATATATGGCCCATTGTACTTACCCTTCTGTGTATGCGTGCATGTGTGTGTGTGTACGTGTGTTTTACTTTTTAACTACTTCTCATTTACAATGTGCTTCCCACTCTCCCTCATGATAGATGCAGTTGACCTTAGTTGCATGACGACTGTAGCCTCTTTTCGTGCCTGATAAAGCTTCCAGCCTCAGGAGTTTTTGCAATGTAGGTAGCCTTCCCTGCTCTCTGCTTTCTTTTTTTCTGTATGTTTCGATTTGTGAAGCAAACCACAAGGTATCAGTCTCTGTTTATCATATTGTTTACACAACAAGAAACAATAAAAATAGCCCAGTCTTGTATCCTTTTTTCGAAATGCATAGAAAATAAATAATAATAATAGTTGGGGTTTTACATGCTGAAAACAGCTACCATTATTAGGCACACTGCGTAGTGGAGGGCTGTGGAGTAATTTTGACCCCTGGAATTTTTAACGTGCACCTAAATCTAACCACTTGCGTGCTTTTTACATTTCGCCCCCATCGAAATGTGGCCGACATGGCTGGGATTCGATCCTATGACCTCGAGCTTTGCAAGCCAACACCTAGCCACTAAGCTAACATGGTAGGTGGGAGAGCATAACTGCTTTAAAGGGACACTGAAGTGGTTTTAAATTCTCGAATTTACCGCATTCGCATAATGATCGCACTCGTGTAATGATCGCACCCCTAAATTTTGTCGTCAAAATTCTATTTTTCTTTTCCCCCGCATAATGATCGCACCCCGAACTTGCCGCAGCGATATGTCGTGTGCCAAGTCTAGCTGACGATCATCATGTTTACCGTCTGTCGAACGTTACCTAAATAACTCTTCAAGACTCGCCAAGTGAACTGCACGCACTAAGCAGATGCCTAATTTCTGCCCACCCTTGGCGGTATTAGGATAGCAGTAAAGACAAATGCCGTGGTTTTCACTACGCCAATAGCTCCCAGAAGACAGGTATATCTAACACGCTCAATAGAACGGAAGATAACCTTCTGTGGGACTGCGATGACACTGCCGGTTCCGATAGGGAATCGAGCGGCGACGACACCGACACCAGTGACACTTCAGACTCTGAATGAAAATTAGGGGGTCAGTGAATGAAAAAATTAAAGGGCAATATGCAATGCATGTAGTTCCTTCGTACTGTGTGCGTTTATTACAAAGACAAGCCTTACTCTGCTTTAATTTTTGGTTATGTTAACGATAGCTATCGTGAGAATTCTGATACGCGACTTGTTTGCGTTCTCGGCGCTCAAAATATTATTTCGCGGAAAATTTACCCCGCGTAATGATCGCACCCCAAAATTTGCATAAATTAAAAAAAAAAGTGCAATCATTATGTGAATAAATATGGTAATAGAAATTCAGAATCTGTGACCTTGTATAGGGCGAGTATGATGGTTTTTTTCGCAATATTTAATTAAACAACAGCGATATAAGCGCCCAAACTTGGTCCGCGGGAACGCCCCACGGCGTGCGTGGAGTGCAGGTAAGGAGGATGACAGAGTGAAACGCTGATAAGTGACATCATATTGAGGACGATCAAGGTAGCCGCATTGGAGCATTGGTTTGCGGCGTTCGTTCGCGGCGTTGGTTTCCACACGCGCGCACTAGCACAGCCAAGGCAGAGTTGGGTGCTGCGAGGCACTCACGATGATGTCATGAAGCTCTTCAACCAATCATAGGCAGCGACAAGGTTTGAGTTGCCGCCCATGACGCGCGCCGCGCATTTTTACCAAAATAAAGTCATTTGCTGAAGTTTATGCCAACTTTCGACATGATTTTCGAGTTCACCGTATGAAAAATGATAAAATAGCACTGTAACCTCAATTTTCTTAGAAAGTGCTTCAGTGTCCCTTTAGGGGTTGCTGTGAAATACTGTCAGCTGTCGCATACCCTTGTATGCTGAAAATCATGTATGCTTGTGCATAATGCACTTCAGTGTGCTTGCACCAAAGATTGATACCAAATGAGCGGAGATAAACTGCATATATAAAAAGCAATTCTTACCAAGGAGGTGATAGTTTGACTCCCTTTCATACTTGAAGAGAAGCCTGCCATAACTGACATGATTTAAGTTTTTGAGCCACTCGAAGTAGCTGACTGTTACACCTCCAGCATTGATGTATAAATCGGGAATGACCAGAACATTGCGTTCCATGAGAATCTTGTCTGCAGCAGGAGTTGTGGGTCCATTTGCTGCTTCGGCAATAATCTGAAAGAGGATGGTGATATTAGTTTGTACACATCACCCCCAAGGATTCAGAAAGACACCTCACTTTTATGCAGAGATATGCAAATCTATTTGAAAGCTTCAAATAGCAGTAAAATATTATATCTAAAATATTAGTTTTTGGTTTGAAAACAATGTATTAAAAAATTTAGAAAGCTCAAAGTGACTTAGGTATTCAATCATATATCTTGCCAAAAAGAACTTCGATCTCGTGTTTCATAGGTGCATCAGCAACTGACCAGTCATTAAAGGGGTCCTGCAATACCAACTGAGCAAGCCGTTTTTATTGCTTATTATATAACTGCGGCATGCGGGGATGTCGCAGTGAGAGTGGAAGTGTCAAAAGTAAAGTGGTTATTATTTTATTTCAACAAAGAAACCACATGCTGCAGATTTCTGCTTGAACCGCGGAGACTCGGAACAGTGAATTTTGTTATAGGAAGTGACGTTTGATTATGTGGCAGTGCCAAGCGTGGCTGTGCATTGCGATTGGCTTGACCTGCCGATTCACATTTTACATTCATTTATCCCTTCTAGGCCACGCTGTTGAGCACAAAAAATATAAAAACACATGTCCAAGGATGTTCTTGGGCCATAAATGCACGCGTTAGCCACGATGGTTTAAAATGTATAGCCTCGTACAGGTGAAACTTGTTTACTCTCTGCCTCCAACGGAGTAGGCGGCAGGACTGGCATAAGGAACGACCGCTGTATTTGTTTTTTTCTTTTTTCTTTTTTTCACCCGGCTGGGAAGGCCTACCGAAACTGGTTGAGAGCAGCAGCGATGCTATTAGCATGTACTATGCAGCAATGCACTGGTGTTATGGTGCAGATAAAAGTGTAGGAGGCTTGTCAGGGACACAACAGAAGCATTCCAGACACAAAAAAGGAAATCTGTCTTAAAGGGACCCTGAAACGGTTTTGATGATTTTGTGCAAACATGGTGATCCGGTAGAGCGGGTCATTAGGACCATTACAGGACAGATTTAATATGATGTAATTGGCAGCAGGCACATTTCCTTTTTCGAAAAAACTGCAATTTAATGCCGCAATTCAGAAACTTCGACACAGCACTAACCGAAAGATCAGCTGTGGTTCTGGGTATCATAGCCATCTTTGTTTATTTGAGCAGTGTTGCCAGATGAAGCAGCATTTTCTGTAGTTGCCATTAGGGTGGTAAACCAAAATTTTTCATCTGAATTGATCTGGCAGTTCTTGAGTTCCTGCAGCCACAGCTCCAGAAAGTACTTCTTCCCTGCTGTTTTAGATGACTGACTGTAGTTTTCTTAAAGTGTCATAAATGGTTTGCTTTGATTGTAGTGCCTCCTGACGTGACATCGTCCAAAAGGACACATTGACTATCCCAAAGGGCAGTTGCCGTCATTTTCCTGTTGAGAGAATCTGTTTGAATGCAGTGACCGCCTGGCTTAAAGGGACCCTGAAACGGTTTTGACGATGTTGTGAAAACATGGTGATCCGGTAGAGGGAGTCATTAGGTTCATTAGAGGACAGATTTCAGAGCTCTGCGTAAAGTGTGTAATTTACAATAAGGCTTACAATAACACGCGTATCGCAAAAGGTAGCAGCGGCTCGCCAAAATGCGTTTTCAAATGCCCCCGCCAATCGAACTACGAATGGGAGGTCGCTGATTGGCCCCGAATCAGTCACACTTTCAAAACCTAGCTGCGGACAACGTGCTTCTACAACGTACTCTATCGTTTCAGCGAACGGTATCGTCGCGGCATCTGGCGGCGTACACACGAGTCGCCGGCGCTCTATTACAGAGGCTAGCACTGCTGAGGCGGGCGACCTCAGTGAGGATATCGGGGCGCTATGTCGCTACGGAAGACTCGGCAGAGCGGCTGATGCGGGAGGCGCTGTCGTCGCTAGCGCGCACTCCGCAGCAGATCGCGTTGAGGAGGAACAGCAGTGGTAAGGAGGAAGGCGACAGAAATAAGCCCATAGCTGCCTTAGCGCATGGTGCTTCGCTTTATTTATGGTGTGAATGATTTCACAATTGTGTTGCCTAATCAGTGACGCAATGTCAAAAAAAACGTTTCAGGGACCCTTTAAGTACCATATTGTCACGAAGGTGATCGACAAGGCTCAGCAAAAGTAGTACGTCCTGCTTTAATGATGGCGTCCAACTCGATCAGAACGCTCGCACGATCTCCGCTCTTCTTCGTCTTCGGACTGTAGGAGGGGTGGCCATAGTGGGTAGCTCGCTGCCGGCAAGGAGTAAACGTAGTGGGCACATCCCCTCGCGTCAATATTTTAAGAACAATTGCCTCTCCTGACTGATGTATGTGGTTTGTTGTCCCTGTTGTAACTACAATCAGAGCTTCGTCAAAGAGAACAGTTGGCAAGGTAATTTGTACAGGACACCTTGAGAGTAAACTTCTGGTATCTCTGTACAAGAGGGGCACACTGATTGGATCCAGCCACATATATTAGTGGGACAGCAAAAAGTGAAAGGGAACTTTTTTCCAGGCCATCTGCTCATGTTGTGAAGTTTGAAGACTAATAGATTCAGATTTTGTGCACTGATTTTTATCGTTCTTTTTGCATTCATCTCAGTATTCAATACTACACACACTCCAGTGCTCTAAATGTCAGTCGAAAAAGTGTCGCAGGGCCCTTTTAATATGACTTCAATGCAAGAACAATGATGCCTCTAAGTATGGGCATCAGAAATGCATGGAGGCATGACAATGACGACCGTCGTACGCTCTGGCACAATTCCACGACAAAGCTATCACAATAAGCACCTTGAAGCAACTAAAGCACAAATTGCCTTTTTGGCAGTGCACATGCCTAAGCACTGGTGCACATGTTTAGCACTGTTGCCGCTAATGTAAGGATACTGTATACACTTCACAGGCAACAACCCAAATGTGCCGCACCACTGTTTACTGCCACTGCCTTTATGAGACCGCTTCAAGTACACACCACTCTGCATATATTGAAGCAGTTCACAGTTGCAGTGTTGGCTCACGATATCCACCATACCTGTGCATGGCCAAGAGCAATGTGAGCACAAAGAACACTTGCCATGCACAGGAAAACATGTGCTTATGGTACAGCAAGTGTTCTGGCACTGGCGCTTAGTAAACAACACAGTGCAAAAGACTATCTAGGAACAACTGGCTCCACACAGCAGGCACTGAAGCTGTGCTGGTTTTAGCAAACGGATCAACATGCAAACTTGTGCGCATGCATCAAGAAAAGCCGGATAAGTCTCTGCTGCGCCACCGTGTCAGCCATTAAGCATGTTCTCTGTCAGTTCAGAAATGATTCTGATGCCTGCGGTAGCCCATGGTCATGCAGGAGAGTGGGAATTTTCTTCCGCACTTTGCTACAAGGAAAGAAAATGCCTTGTGGCGGGTACCTTCAATAACGTCTGACAGATACTTTTCAAGAGGTCTATTCTTCACTCGTGCAATCTCGCCATTTTGCCGTCTCTACTGCTGCCATCTATTAATATGGCAGGGGCGCAAAGGCCTTGTCACCATATACGATATACAAGACCTTAGTCATCAATTTCTTTTTGATAATTTTCTAAACAAACAGAGATACAGCGAATATATAAAAGTTGTCTTTCGACAACCTGAGGAACTCACGGCCCCTATCACAAGGGTTCATGGCAGCACAGACACAATTACACAACCAATCATAATAATAAATACTAAAAAGAAACACCATTGTGTTGGACATGCAGGTTGAGTTAAAATCGGTAAAGGAACGAGATGGGGAATGTAATCACAGTGCACAAAATATTAGTAGGCCCATTTACTCTTGCCAAGCACAATTTGCTTGACGCACAGGAAAATGGATCGAAATTAGGATATTTATGATGATTGAGAAGGCATGGCAAGGTATAGTGCAATCGCTGCACTGACGAGTTTAAATGCCAGGATGGAACCATACATGTTTCGCCTACCCTTGTCTCGTAACTCTTTTCTTTTCTAAACAAGCAATTTCTTTTCTAAACAAGCAACGTTATAATCTTTAATTTCACATTTAACCCATTCGCTTCCAAAGCTGGCGAACCACCGGCCACTTCTGCCAAGGCCAAAGTGCGATAAGCCGGCGATTCACCGGCCTCCGGGTAAAGCACTGTTTCTAGAAGATCCCGGTAGAAGGCGCGTTCCTCAACAACACTCTTGTCGGATGGTTTCTTCTTTTTTACACCAGATGGACATAGTTGCTCGCTGTTTTTGAACTCGGTTGTTTGAAAAAAAAAAATTTAAGTTCCCGGCTCTGCTTCCATTGCAAAGTCGTCCGCTGCACCTGAAGCGTGGCTTAGCGAAAGAAGAACGGTCTCACGTCTGAGAAAAGTCTCGAACTCGTCTTTCAGAGTGATATCACTATACTGATAAATCCAGAACATATCTCAGACCAAGGAAGTAGCAGGGATGAGAGTGACAGTGAGAGCAGCAGTGAATGTGAAAGCAGTATGTGTATGTACAAAGCCCGTCTGCTTCAAGACCTTCAACATTCGCAAGACAACAGAGTGCAATGCTTCCAGGATACATTCCCAAACAAAATAAAACAAAAAGTGTTAAAATTAGAACGTAATAACCTAAGTTATGCAGGTTTCAATATGACGCCATACACGTCAGTCCGTGTTGGCAAAAAGTGTGCGGTACAGCTGGCGGGAACAGGCACCAAAGCTGCGGAAGCGAATGGGTTAGACCTCGAACTTAATCACAGTGATGCAGTTGATGAAATTAAATATGAGCAATGAAAAATAACTTAGCAGTTGGTGTCCCAGAATGGGCAGTATAAGCAAATCAAATGAATTTTTTTTTTCACTGTACAATGCAGAAGGAATTCACAATTATTATGCTTTGCGTGTATTTTCTTTCACAAAAATGAACAAGAAAGCATCTTCTATTCGTCAGACAGCACAGCACAGTAAACGGCAAGTGCAAAAGGCTGTTGGCATACGTGGGCCATGCAGATGCGGGCGAGTTAGGAAGTGCATGGCGGATGGTGCTGTAGCGGACAGAATCAAGGGGAGCAGGATGGGAGAGGAGGACTTGTTACTTAGCAAAGTGGCTATAGAGGATGTGGGGATCTTTCCCGTTAAGTTTTTATCACGCGGCACTCGCATTTCCTCAAAGCTGCTCCAAGGCTGCTTTCCCGCAGGGCACGAACTGTGACGTCATCATAGGTGTTCCTGCGGTAGTGCTACCTAACGGCGAGAGGGAGCGCAAAATATGCGAGGAATTTATTATTTTTTTTTTGTAAAGCTGGCTAAATATCAGGGGTGCGCAAATTATGCGAGGGCGAAAATTATGCGGGTAAATACGGTATCTCACGAGTAACGTAGGCTCAGTTTTCTGGCATGGGCAAACCCAACTCGCTCGTTATCCTGTTGCAGTGAGTCGAACATCATCGATTCCATGGGGTGTATTACATTACAGCATGCCTGTTTGTATAATTTGGCCAGTGTGCTTGCTATATGTAGGAGGTGCAAATAAATGGCATTTTTGCTGGTTTGCACTGGGGTGTAGTGCGTCCTTTGTTCCTTAAGCAGGAGACCCACACCCCACATATGGCTGCCCAACGTGGAGCTCTTGGAACATTGGATGAAAGTTTTTCTTTGTTCAAGGCAACCTTTGTTTGAAACAGAAGTAATTACGCCTAGCATGGATTTTGATTGCTGGCATCGGCAGCGTGCTTTCTTGAGAGTGAGGTGTTTGGATGCTGTAGCATGTTCGAACTTGTCACCATGCTACTTGCATGTTTTGAAAGATTGTCATTACGAGAGCCACGTGCTCTGCATCCTGGAAGAACGAGACTGACTGCACCTGGACGGTACGCAAGCCTGAAGTGAATGAGTACGGATGCCTTGTGGGTGGTCAGAGTTTCTTTGTAAATAGTTTCGTCTATCTTTTTGACTCTGGGAGTCACGGCTCAGGGAGGCAAGTGGCTGCAAGCCACGGGTGTCGGGCTGTCTGGTATTGTGGTTTGGCACCAGGCGTTCTGACACTGTCTGGTACGGTTGGCACCGATCGTTCAGCTGCTCGCACGTAGCAAGTGGAGAGCGCGCCCAACAGGTCTAGTCTCTTCACGGCTGCCTATATTTTGTGCCCTTTGTGGGTGTTTTTTGGACGCCGGTTGTTGTCGAGCGCGGCGTCACGTTAGGCCTAAGGCTCCTTGGAGCTGCCTGTCACATGTGGGGGACACTAGTTGGGTCATGGTGTTGAGATGTTGCACTTTGCATTCTAGCTAGCCTCACACAACGTGAACTCAAGAAACCGACGTTTGTTCACATGAACTTAGCGTCTCAGTAGACGCCGATATCTTTGCTAGCCAAACGAAACATCGTACCACGTGGTCGATGTGTACAATTGCTCTCCTTTGCCCTACTTCAGTGTTCTGCCGAGAGCATTATTTTCAGTGTATGCAGCGAGAGCGCTGTCACCTGCAGCTTGCCGCCTTTTGAGCATCTTCTATGCTGCCGCCTGCACTTAGGTCGAGCCATAGAGATAACTACTACCGCCATGGGAGCCTTGGAACCAACGCCCGCCGGCATCCTGCTTGCAACCCTCGGTGGCTGAGACGGGTGTCGGCAGCTGTTATCAGCCACTGCGGCTGTCTCGCCCTGAAGGCTAATCGGTGCGAGTGACGCTTGCTCGTGCTGCCATCACGTCACTTTTCCGAACCCTGACCTGGAGTCCCGTTGTGACGCCTTGGTCAAGCCTGCAGACAGGCCACCTGTGGGTCGGCGGATTGCACGAAGCTTCGTGAGCAGTGACACCGGCAGCGGCAGTCAGTGGTAGTGTCGCGGTGTGCATGAAGGGAACGAGTGCATGTTCATATCCGAAAGAGACTGACGCTGCATGAATAGCCTTTTATTTGCGGTGAATTTGTATCTGTGCTTTTGCAGGGATATGTGATTATTTAAGGTTGGGGGATGTGTTGACACCCCCTGATAAGGTTTTATCGCGTGGTGCTCGCATTTCCTCAAAGCTACTCCGACGTGGCTTTCCCGCGGGGAATGAGCCATGACATCAACACCGGTGTTCCCGTGGTAGCGCTGCCTGGTGATGATTCGCGGGACCACTGGCAACAATCATCGCTCTTGGGCTTGGGACGTAGTCGCATATGGTCAACACTCGTGCGCGCGGTGATGATGAACTTCGCTGGGACAATCCCACAGCCGCCTTTCCCGTTCTCTGATTGCGCCGCCTCTGTTCGCGAGATATGTATAGGCTTAGTTTTTCTGGCATGGGTGAACAGTGCTCGCTTGGTATCCTGTTGTGGCGAGTCGAATGCGATCGATCCCGCGTGGCGTGTTACATTACAGCATGCCTGTATGTATAATTCGGCCAGCGTACACGAGCCGCAAATAAATGCCCTTTTTGCTGGTTTGCACTGCGGTGTACTGCGTCCTTTGTTCCTTGAGCGTAGGAGACCCACTTCCACCTCCACAGGGGAAATTTATTTGAAGCGGGTCCCAAGCAATGCCTCCCCACTAGGGTGAGCACAAAAGAACACTCGACATAAATAGGCACAGCCACTTAGGTACCCAGCAATAAAACTCTATTCTATAGTTTTATTGTTGGTGGCTCCAAGTGCTGCACAGCCTTATTGGGTTTTTTTTTGTTGTCGCTCCACCTTTTTCTATTCAGCACCAGCAGGGAGAGCACAAAAGAACACAAGAAGGCCTATACAAAGCCTCAGGGTACCCAAGGAGGTACGAGTCCACCGCCCCCAACCAGTACAGCAGTGGTAAAGGGAAAGACAAAAAGGGAGGTGTAAAGGGTCCGACAAAGGGGGCAAAAAGGAAGGGGAGAAAGGGGGTTTGATATAAAAGAGTGAATGCTGCTTTGTGTCCATAACAAAATGTATACAGTGGAGTTTCTGGATGCTATGCACCCTGCTGAGGCAAGTGCTCGAAAACTGCCCTCAATAAAGCAGGCCTAGCTTCTAGGCTGGTCAAAAAAGGTGTCCTTGTGGACATGGTGGGTTATATGTGAGTGTCCTCAAAGATGTGCCCCAGTGCCCAGTCAATGGGCTCATTGCAGAAGTGATCGACGAGCCTTTGAAGAATATGGGAGGCAACAGATGCCTCCCAAATGAACTTTTTCTAGCAGCATAAAAGCACTGGACGATTTTTAAGATCATTAGGAAAGATGTTATTTATGGCTGTGGCTGATTTTAATTAAACAGCAGTGATAAAGATCCGAAAACCAGCACTTGAAGACAGTTTTCAAATTGGGCCAAATAAATGGATTTGTTTGTACTTTTTCCCCACTTTCAAGTCCACTATATTGACCTTTTGAAGCAAGAAGTTTGGATTCACGAGGACACATGGCCAATCCTTTCTTCGAGGGCACTTCTGATAAAACGAACAAATTTTCATGGCTCCTTGGAGTTCGTCTTAACTCCTTCGCTACCACGCCTATTCAAATCAATCACTGGTGATCAATGATTAAAGCTGCCGATTTATAAACGTTACTACCATTTCTCATGCATACAGCTGTGCCTTGAGTTTAGTTCAGGCACTGCTCTTTCAGGATTCGTTCAAGTTTTCCAACTCTGGCGACATCGCAAATTTTCAGAGACTTTCGCAAACTAATGCGCGTGTGTTATTGTGAAGGGGAACATGGCTGCCACATTGAGAAAAAAGCGGGCCGCTTGAATCTGTGCTCAATTAATGTAAACATTTCGTTATCAAACAATTCCTAAGATGTCAACTATCAAATTATGCTGTGAGTGCTGCAATTCAATAAAGTTTGGTGCTGCTAATTACATTAAAATTACACAATGGGTCTAGACATGTATAGTAAACAATCCATGGGGCTCCTAGACTTGTGATATATAGGCTATAGTACACTAGCTATATTTGCTGTTTCTGCACAGTTCATGTTCCCATCATGTGGAGGAGATATTTAAAGAGGGCGCGAGCTCAAAAGTTGAAGCGCACGTTAGCTGTGCAGCGAGGCACAATGGCTTGGACATCCAAAACTACATGCACACTCGAAAGAAAACAGACGGCTGGTTCGCTGGTCGGCTTAGATGCATTCTGTCTGGTTGCAGTGGCGACTCAGGCATTGAAGTTGCTCCCATGAGAGTTCAGCTTGGATGAATTAGTAGCTGTTTATTTTCCAAACTGCACCTTTCAGATGTGCATTTAATACATTTATTCACATATAAGAATTTATGACTGCAATTAACATTTTTCTAGAAATGAAAATATACTATCTAAAACCCACCATTTACTTGACTATTTCACTATGCATTGTACTTTTTTATACCTCCAGAAGCACTTGATTTAAGACGTGATTCTTAACATAAAGAGTGCGAAGTAACAATTTGTGGATTTCAAAATTTTTCAGAATGTCTAGAAAAAGCTTTTGCCAGAGATATTATTCCTTGTTCACCTTTTCTTGAAAATTTTGGACTTTTTTCTTGTTTGCAATTTTTTGGGGAAAGCAGTTCTTCATCAGTTATAATAAAATTAACGCCATTTTAAAGCGGATTTGTTCTTTCTTTTACATGTCAATGTAAACCCTGCAGCTGTTGCAGGAAAAATTCCTAACCAAAACATTAAAAAAAATGGCTGATTTCTAGTGGCAACAAAAGAGTTAAACGGAGTTGATGATACTCTGCAAGGCCATCCCTTCTCACAATGTTGCCTTACTACACATACTCAGGGCAGTAACTGACAGCGGGGGAAAAAAAAAAAAAAGGAACTGCTGGGGCAAAATAACACCACTTTGCTAGACTGAGATGTTACACATGTGCTTGAGGTCCCTTACAATTCTTAAACATGAAATGAAAGCTGTTACCTTGCACTTAAACTTGCTGGCGTTGTTCTTCGTGATTATCTTCTCGAGTGCAGCAGGCACAAATATGTCACATTCCTCATAAATTAGGTTTTCACCTTTGTAAGGCTCAGCACCGGGAAATCCATTGATTGTGCCATTGTTCTGCACAAACCACAAGAGCAAAGTCAAATTCATGATTCCATAGCAGTAGAAAGAGGCTGCTTTATTAAAAAAAGGCCCCTTTTTTGAGGTCTTAGTCACTATATGGCAAAGTTAAATTAGAGGTGCATGTAAAACTCGAGACCAGTAATTCTGATAGGATTCTTTTTATCGAGACACTCAAGAGATCACACTGCACTTCAGCCTGGTATACATGGCTGCCACATATTCAGCAGCTTTTCTGAACAAAGGTGCACTAACCTGCTCTCAACAATAAATTGAATGAAAACAAATGGGCCATGGCTATTCAGTTACTATTCTTAGAATTCCATAACGATTGATGATTTGTGGGGTTTAACGTCCCAAAACCAGCTCTGATTATGAGACGCTGTAGTGAAGATCTCCGGAAGTTTCGACCACCTGGGGTTCTTTAATGTGCCCTGACGTGGCACAGCACACAGGCCTCAACATTTTGCCTCCATCAAAATGCAGCCGGGATCTGATCCCGCAACCCTCAGATCAGCAGCCAAGTACCTAGACCATTGTGGCAGGGCTTCTTAGAATGCCATGGCATCAGTAAAGGTTGCTTGCAATATCACAGAATATCCACCACAAGGCACAAAATCACCTTAAAACATCTTTGCAAGACTTTTCATGAAGGCATAGAATGTGTGTTTAATATAAAGGGCATATCCCCATTAAAATTTCTAATGCACCTTGTATGGCGATCAAATGCTGCCATGTCATTCCCTATTACCCTTTTCCTCCTATGCATTGTTCATACAACACTCAGAGCTCTCTTCCGTGGTCATAAAAATAATGCCCCTCCCCCAGTTCTTCATGTTCTACCCATTACACTGAGCTTACATAATAGCATGACCTTGAAAAGGTAACACTATGATATTTTAGGGGCGAAGCTCCTTAGGGTGTGGGTCGTTCCCTCCTCTGTTGTAGTAGTAGTAGTAGTAGTAGTAGTAGTAGTAGTAGTAGTAGTAGTAGTAGTAGTAGTAGTATGTATGTAGCCACCTCGCGCCGCCGGGAAGCTCGCGCTCGAGAGCTTGCGCGCCGGGAGGCTCGCGCTCGCCCTCGGCACGTGCCTCCCTACGCGCAAGCTCTCTCACTCTTCCATCTGCTATCTTATGAGAGAGAGAGAGAGAGAGAAAGGCGCGCGTTGACTATGGAAACGCTCTTTCTTCGATGAACGCTATACCAGCTCGTAAAGAAGGAGAACGCGCCCTCACCCGCGAGAGACAATGTTGGCGCAGGCAGCGTCTTCTAGCGAGTTTCTTGATTGAAAAATACCGACTGCTCGTGCTGGAGAACCGTTCACCGGCCACCCATATATATATATATATAGGCACTGGATCTTGACTTGCAATGAAGTGCCGGTGGGAGATTTCACTTGTGCGTGGTTGAACCATAAGGATTTGTAGCGTGCGCGTTAACTAAATTAATCCGGAACTCGGCACGATCTATGATGACCCTCCGGAGCTTCGCCCACTCATCATCATTCACTCCGTGGATATGCTGTTATATCGTACCTTTCAAATGTTGTGTAATGTAAGACCTACTTCTCTGCTATTCAACGGCATCTCTGCCACATCAGTGAAGACTTTGCTTTTGCTTCAGCTTCGGTGTGAGATAACTGCGATGTCTTAGACCTCACAACTATCTTTAAATGTCTATAGAAATACATATATAGTTAGAAGCGCTTTCTGAAAGATGATATAAAATGCACATAGTTTTTTAAACAATGCTGCTGCGCTAACTGCTGCAGGTGCAGGAATCAGATTAACTCAATGTTTTACAATAATTTATTTTCCACCAACTAAGCAGCTTTACTTACAACACTCATAAATTTTTCCTCACTGAATGCACTGATAAGCATACTCCTAATGACTTCTACAGGCAGTTAATCAATATTAACTTATTCTATTTAGCGAGTGAGCAACAGTTTCAATTCTCGACAACTTCAAATGGGTGACCCTTGACATTAAATACTACCCTTAATTCTGACCTCCACAACGTAATGACTGGCTCAAGACTAATAAAAGTTTCTCTAAGATCACTCTGCATTCAATGTTCCAATAGTGGCCCATAATAATGTGCTACAATATGAAACGTTTCTGACCATTTTGAAAATAATGCAAACTAGAAGCATAATATACAGGAATGAGTGAGTAAATAAAAATATGTAAGAGTTGAAAATGCTGCAGAGGAGCAGCTTTTATCCCGTACTTTTTAGATATGTAATGTCCCTCTGGACAGAAGGACTCTTTCAGAAAGCAATGTAGCAGTGTCGCTAGTCATGTGTTGATATAATTGGCACTGACGTGTGTCACTTGGCCACAACAATGATGCTAGTATACTGCAGCTACTGCATACACAGCCATCACTAAGACACGCAATTAATGATGCGATAAAACATACTAAATAACATGACAGTAAAGTGCCCAACTTCTACCATCTAAGTTTAGGAAAATACATGTTACAAAAAAATGCCCAAAACATAAACCGTGAATATCAATTCAACCAAACTTATAGTCCTAGGATAATCCTTACAATTTTCCACTCTTCAATTTCCTTTGGATCAATTCCATTAGGGTTGAAGATTGATCCATCCACTTCCTGAATGCCGATACATCGAGCACCAGCTCTTGTTAAGTAGCGTGTGCAATGAAGTCCAACATTTCCAAGGCCCTATGGGAGAAAGTTGCCCTTTCTTAAACAAAAGAACAAAGCACACAAAGGAGTGCACTCAAGGTACCTGCTTTCTGACACAACACATTACAGGCACAGAGGTGCGTTGCAGCATTCTTACCTGGACAATGAATGTCTTTCCACCCCAGCCAGGGGTTGTTCCTATCATGCTCATGAAGCTTGCTTCATTTATGAAGTTGTCAATCCCATGGAAGACACCCTAAATAATTAAATAAAGCCAAACACATAAGTATTCGAGCACACATGATTGCAATCAAAGAACCAAAACTGATCCTTGTCACCCATACAAGGAACGGAACTCACTCGGCCCGTGGCAGACACCCTGCCATGAATACCACCCTGGTTGATGGGTTTACCAGTAATGCAGGCGTGCGAGTTTAAGTCGCTGTGTCCTGCCAAGTGAAAAAAAGAAAAGGATACAATTGAGTAGGTTCAAAAAGAGATCAGTCATAAAAGTAGGAGTTAGACATGCTTTTTTGATAATTCAAACCAACACAGAAAATAAATATTCTAACTTGAATAAATGGCATGGTGTTGGAAAACATACAAAAAAAAAAAAAACCAGCACAGGAAGTGCTGGCAAATAAGGTAGCAAGTCCTTCAAACAATACCTCAATGGCCACAGTGGTGCTGTACACCTGCTACAACTAGGGCGATATTCTGAACTTTAAAAAGCTGTAATATTCTAAAATTACTGCATAAGTCAACTTCCCTGCTATATGCACATGCCCATAGTTAAGCCAAATGGCAAATTAAGTCTTGTTTAATTAAACTAGACAAGATCTTTTTTTTTTTTTAATTTTAGATAGCCAGGCAAGATACGCTGAAGTATTGATTGAATATGGCCAAAGAAATAGTGCTACAAAAGGACAGAAAACTCGTACGAGCTCTACACAAAAATATAGCTGCTAAATTTGTACGTCCCAAAAATGCATTGGGGTGATGTACACAAAGAAAAGCTCCACAATAATGCAGGCCTCCTGATATAAGCACCTGAATATAGACAAGCATGTGCATTTACATCCTTCCCCACCAAAATCTGCTGCCTGAGCTTGTATACAACCTTACAATTCTGTAGATGAATATTGAGTATGATGCTACTATTCAAGCAATGCCAGTACCTACCAATTGTTTGAGAATAGGTGTCGGCAATCCAGCTCATTTCCCTTTCACCAGTGCCCATGTCGGGAGCTGGCACATCTACTCCAGGACCTTAGCATAGCATGACATAAACACAGTAGTAAATGAGCATTTTAAAGAGAAAGGCAGTTTCTGATGTAAAGGTCTACAGTGGGCCATTTATTAAGAGACAGTTCACACAAAAACCTCCACTTGTCTGCCTCTAAACTTTTTCAAAACAAGAAACACTATATCAAGGACCTGTATGTACACTTGGGTATAATACTATTGACAGTATTTGCTAGTTACACAATGCATTATGCGTTTGAGATTAGATTAGACCCATTATTAGAGGCACACAACACAGAAATTTTAACCTCCTGAGGTTCTTTTACACACACAGGTGTTTTCTGCATTTCGCCCCTATCAAAATGTGGCCACTGCAGCCACGATTCAATCCCTCGACCTCAAGCTACTCAAGATAACATCTAGCCACTAAGTTACCAGGGCAGGTGCAGATTAGGAAAAGTAAATTATAAAACCAACAGAGCAAATGTGAGCGACATGCCTGCCATTTCCTTTTAAAACAACATACAATATGCATCCAACATGCTTCAGATAAATCTAACAGGATTTCGGCTAATGTAACCTTCACAAAGAAGCTGTTTCATTCAATATAACTGCTTACAAAGCAAAAGTGCACCATGCAATAGGTCTACAGAACTGAGAATTTCATGCTGAAGTATCCAACCCACCTAAAAATCCCTTTTTCGCAAGCTGTAGGGCAAAGTTCCGAGTGATTTTCTCAAGTTCAAACTCGCTGAACTCCCTGGGGTTGATTTTCAGTCCTGCTTTGCCACCACCAAATGGAACATCCACAACAGCGCACTTGAAAGTCATCAAGGCAGATAGAGCCTTGACTTCATCTAGGCTCACATCTAAGCTGTACCGAATGCCTACAGAGAGATGAAAGACATGAAATGAATTTGTTAATGTTTTGACGGTAGAAATCAAAAGCAGAAATTCATGTATTTGTAAAAAGACAGTACGGACTACTACATAGCTCGAGTAATTAAAGAAACTGTAAATGAGACACTCTGTCTCCATCTGTAAAACACCTATATTGAAGCGGTTATTACTTACAATGAAGCTCTGCCATCTGGTTATGGGTCAAAAAGACAAGAAAATGCATATATGATGAGCATCATCTATACTTCTAAAAGCACCACCAGAATATCACTGCACTTGTCAATGTGCAAACAGATCTGTTAACCTTAGCAATTTAGAAATATTGCAATAAAGCAGTAAACGCTAATGCATATTTGATGAAAAATATCGATTGTTTTAAAGTTCAATGTGCTGACTATTAATTTAAGAAATTCAGCAAGTGTGTTCATTGGCAAAGACACTGTAAACATGCACTTTGCTCCCAATGTCATAGCATAAACAAACAAAAATCTTCACGGTGCTTGTCAACCATTTGCACAATGGCAGACAGTGTTTTTGTTTCCACTATATCAATTATTGATTCTTAGCATCTTAGCATCCTCTCCTGCATAAAAGGGATGACTGCCGCAGCTGTCAGTTGCTTTGCAGCAAATGACCATGGCAGCAGTCAGCCCAGACAGTTGCTGCAAAGCGAGTAACTGGGCTGGGTTAATTGGAGAATGGGAGGGGCCTCTGCTTTGCAGTGGGCATACATAGGCTGATGACAATATAAATAAGTCTATGGCACTGATGTGGTCATGTTGTTTCAGGTATTCATTTCTCCAGAGGACAGTCAGGGAATGGAACAATTTAACTAATGATGCTGTTTTACAGCCATCACTTCAAATGTTCACCTCGTGCCTAACTGCGTAGAATTTGTGTCTAACTGTGCAGAATTGACACTCATGTTTTCCAATACCAGCATATATGAGTCACATTCTGGTGTTCTTATTATCCTGTATACTTTGAATTGCATTTTGTCACCATGGTTGTTCATGTGTTGGTTAATATTGTATATGAGTTCTCCCCTTTTTGCAATTCTTTTAACTGCATCCCGCTTACATATTTTTTGTTTTGATTCATGTTTTCCTTGCAATACTCATGATTGTAATTCCCACTTTGCTATAATCCCTCATGCAAGACTGCAGTATCTAAAAATAAAACAAATGAACTAAAAATTAAACTAAGAATCAATTGAACATGATTTTTAAAATAAAATTCATTGATTGATTTGTCGGGTTTAACGTCCCAAAACCAGGTCTGATTATGAGAGACGCCGTAGTGGAGGTCTCTGGAAATTTCGACCACCTGGGGTTCTTTTAACGTGCACTGACATCGCACAGTACACGGGCCTCAACATTTCACCTCCATCGAAATGCAGCCGCCGCGGCCAGGATTCGATCCCGCGACCTTCGGGTCAGCAGCCGAGTGCCATAACCACTAGACCACCGTGGCGGGGCATTTCTAAAATAAAATTCACCCACCAAAAGTGTACAAATACATTAAATCAAATTTATTAATGTCAACATGAGTCATAAAGAGCTCTTGAAACTGTGCATTTTATTAAAGAATTCTAAAGAAGTTGGCAAGTATGTGCAAACAACTAAAATCTTAAGCCACATTGTTATTACCAAAGTAAATTAATGGAAAGTTACCTTTGATAGTTTGGACAATGGTAAGAAATGCAGTTGTGAATAAACACATGGGAACTGTGCACTTCTGCTGAAGTAATGTCTATATGTGCAGGTTAAAACGGCACTACACTTCCACTACCGTGCAGAAATTAAAAGCAAAATTTACAGTGCCTTTTGCTAGTAACAATGTATGCTGGTTTCTAGCATATACAGTAATGTGTGCTGCATTTTTCTTTCCTGAAAGGCATGTAGTACATATGACTGACCTTGATAATTGAAGTGATTGCGCCATTGTCATTCTACGCTGTGCGAGAAATGTTTGTGCTTTTTGACTCTGAGTAAGGTCTCTACGAATGAAAGCGCAGAAAAAAAAAAAAAAGAATAGTATCTGACAATGAACAATTTACTCCCCAACCCATATAACTTATATTGCTGGTCGTTTTTTGGATTGCACACGTGTGGCACACGGTCTGTCAGGCATGTGTGGATCTTGACGACCTAGAGCTACAGGTGCGGAGGGTCATTTGCTGATAAAGGCCGTAGTTGACCTCCACAAGATGACGAAAGTTAAAATGGAAAGTGTTCGAAGAGTAAAAGCATCTGCAGTAATTGTTTCCTTTATAATTTATGCTAAACTGCAGTAAGTGCCGCTATCCATTGCAGTGCTCTCCCGCTTGCAGAAATAAACGAAAAATACATGAGCATACGCAAAGAGCACGCATAATGGGAAACTTTCTCAGCACCTGCGCAGGCCATCACCATACACTCCGACAATTCCCAAGCGTGCGTATTTATATATATATACCTCTTAAAGCGAATCACGTATCGCTCGCCAAGTCCAGCTCGAAACAGGTGGCCGCACAGCGGTCCTGTGCGGAAACCCGTTGGAGCTGGACCAAACGAGTCACGAGCGCAGCACGGCCGCAAGCGCATGCGGCGTATGCGCATGCCGCGGCGGTCCGTGCACGCAACGATCGCACCCTTCGGGAAAGGAGAACCTACCTCCTTTACAGGGCGTCCGGTGATGACTGTGCTGCGCCCGCCACCCATTGATCATCACGTATTCCCCATTGTCCCTCTTCAATGGGAAGGACACCTCGAGTACCGCATGGCAAGGTCCGAGAAGGGCGAGGTATCCGCGAACCTTCTTGCGCTTCTCCTCCAGACTCAGCTTCCCTTTAAATTCTTCCACTAGTTTGTCTTCAACAACTTGCCAGCCCCGGTGGTAGAAGTACTCGACCATGTGGAAAAATGATGGATCTTCCGATTCCTCCACGTATTGAAGATGTTCGGGCATCTTGTGGTCTGAGTAACTCCGCCTCTGGTATTGTGAAACCATGGGCGCGATCGCGGACTTCACGGCCTTCCGACATATTCCTGCTTGGCCGTACACGTTCGCAAGTTGTCTCAAGGTGACTGCTCCACTCCTCAGCATCTTGAAAGTGTGTGCCTCAGGTCACTGCAAACTAAAATCTCTCACACTGAAAAAAAAAAAGTAGCTACGAAGGTCTAACTCCTCTACCCATACAGACCTACCCACTTTCACTTTTGGGCAGGGCTTGGCAACTGGATACGATTAGTGCGAATCCAAATATATACCTCATTAAATACGCAACAGCGCGGCAGCGCCAAAACGGCGAACTGTTAAAGCAGACCCGATTAGAATTTTTCTACTGTTGTTACAAAATTATTCGTCGTTTCTTGAAAATAAAAATAACTTTTAATTGCAAAAATATTATGATGTGCAAAAGAACAGATTGTCTATTTTCTATCAAAGTAGCGCGCGTGATTTGAAATGCGTGATAGTGCTTGCGAATAACAATGAAGCCTAGGAAAGCATAGGGGAAGTTAATTGTAGTATTATGATTGTGGAGTAAGTAGAAAGGAATTAAAGTGGACGAAAAGACAAACCTGCCCTTCGATGGGAACCGAACCCACGACCTTCGGATGACGCGCCCGATGCTCTACCGCTGAGCTACGAAGGCGGCCGTCCCTCCGCCCACTTTACTGGGGGACAATTACAATACTACACTTAACTTCCCCTACGCTTTTCTAGGCTTCAGTGTCTGTTTGCTCCTTAAGTTGTTTCTAACAGATCAAAGAACGAGCCCTTGACCCCCTCCCCCTCGTTATATATATATATATATATATTGTAAGGCAGGAGCACAGCTGTTGTCGCGAAGCCTTTATTCGGCCGAGCCACGAGCTGCACGAAGAAGACGCTGGCAGTGATGATGATTATATACAGGTGAAGATGACGAACGGGGAATATTTTGCTCACATGAATGCCCCCTCGCGCGGAAGCGGCCAACCTGAGGTACGTCGGATAAGGGGTTTCAGGCGGGAAACATGGACAACCTCAATGCCACGGCAGCGGCCGTCGGAAGGCATGACCGCGGGAGTGACGCGATAGTTCACCGGTGAAGTTTGCTCGAGCACAACGTAAGGTCCGATAAAACGTGACAGAAACTTTTCACACAGGCCGGGAACGCGAGTTGGGGTCCACAGTAACACTTCATCTCCTGGGCGGAACAAAACAACGCGGTGAGATGCATCGTAGCGTGTCTTACGGTCCTGTTGACTTGCCTCGGACTTGCCTCTACGTCGCCGTCAACCCGTTTTTGAGGAGAAAACGTCTCGAAAATCCTCTCCCTTGACGAAAACCGCTGCCGTGACGGTGACGCGACGGGCCGTTTGACGGCTGTGTGAACGAGCACTTGGTGCCGAGGGTGCCGACGGGTTGACGGGGACGTCAAAAAACGAGGCGTCGAGAGATGTCGGTTGCCGGCCGTAAACGAGGAAGACCAGAGAAAATATGCTTGGCTCACGCTGCCGGGCGGTGACGGTTGTTACAACTGGGTTCGCGTTTCCGAAAACAGTTGCGCGAGCCCTTCTTCGCCAGCCATCGTGCTTCGGCTACGCGACGGAAGGACCCCCGCTGCGGGATTGATGAGCCGGCGACCTTCGAACAAGACGCCGCCGGCATCTGCTCCGGGACGACACTACACGGGTGCGGCCGTGGCTCTCTGGCGCCTCGTTATTTCGTGTGATTCCGGCGAGGAACTGTCGTTTGTGTGCGGCCACGTGGACAAGGACATTAGCGCACTTCCGGACGAACACTCTGGGTGGCCGGGGTGTGAGCGCAGTGGTCAACATGTGTGCGTGATTTATCGCGATCCGACAGGTTCCATATGGGTGTGCGCGTGCCCTCTTCGCGGCTATGACGAACACTGGGAGAGTGCGAGGTTGACGCCCACTTGAGGGCGGTGACCATGAAGGACGCTATCGTGTGTTGATTGGACATTTGTAATTAAGGCTTATTCCCCAGCTAGGGATCTGGGGACGACAATTTTTGTAGAAAAACGAGCTGCCGAGCTCTCTCTCGGCGCATTTCTCATTCTCTGCCATGTAATAAAACATCCGTTAAGTTTTCCTTTGCCCCGGTCTCTTGATCTGCCTCGGCTCGTATCTCCGGGAGTCTCGGAGCCCGAGGTATGATTCCGTCTGCGCAAGGTCCACGCTACCAAATGGATCGGCTCCGTGGAGCGGCAGGCCGGTCCCAACAAACTGAATGCTGAGCGGTGGGATGAACCGCAACAAATGGTGGCAGCGGGTAAGAACGCAACACGGTCCACGGAGGGGTAGCGGGGGCGGCCAGGTGCGCGGCAGCATTGATGCCGGAGGGGTCAGGCTGTTGTTCGTGGCTCATGGTAGTCGAGAGCCGGAGCAAACGGCGACCCGAACGAAGCTCCAGGGAAACTCGTAGAGGACCGAGGGACCGAAAGCACCTTCCACCACTTTGTAAGGCAGGAGCACAGCTGTTGGTTGGTTGGTGCAAACTTTATTCAGTGTCCTGCAGAGGCCTTAGCCGACCGGGCCTTGGGTCTCCCACGAAGGGATATCGAGACCTTGTCTCTTTGCCGCCTCGCGAAGCCTTTATTCGGCCGAGCCACGCGCTGCACGAAGAAGACGCTGGCAGTGATGACGATTATATACAGGTGAAGATGACGAACGGGGAATATTTTGCTCACAATATATATATATATATATATATATATATATATATATATATATATATATATATATATGAACCTTACTGAATTTGTCATTTATTGTTTCATGTCTATATCAATAAAGAATTGGTCCATTGCTTCCCTGCTATTATTGCGATAGCAGTTTCACCGTCGCCGTCATGTCCCGTATATACATAAGTATGTATATACGGATGGAAATCTCTAAGAAAAAAGGCACGTAGCTTACGCCGGCAATACCTTTGCCCAGTAGCGCACCCAGGATTTCTGCCGAGGGGGGGGGGGGAGGTTCAATTTTTCACGAAGGGCCGGGAAAGCGATTACAGAGTTGTTGCTTGTGTAAAAAAAGTAAATAAAATGCCAAATAATGGTGACATAAATGATGATTATTTTTTTCGGCGTTTTGCAGACATTAGCTTCACATTCTTGTAGGACATATATGAGCAGTTGCAGAGTGGGAGGGGGGTTAGGTCGGCTTCAGGGGGGGGGGGTTACAACCCCCGAAACTCCACCCCCCCCCCCCCCCGTCGGTGCGCCACTGCCTTTGCCACATGGCGCTGAAGCGAATGCGTCTGCACGCGCCGGAAGGAACGCGCTCCTTTGATGCCGCTGCGCTGGCCAAAGTTTCGCGACGGCACCAAATTCATGCTGCTTGGCACGCACTTCGCAGTTCTGCTGCGTCGTTATCTCTGCCGCGCGACTGTCACGTGACACTTTAGGGTCGTTTCACGATCGTTCGTGTCTTCTCCCGTGTCGTAAGGTGAACGCTTTATCCTCTGCTCAATTTCCACAGCGTGGTACACATGTAATACTGACCGCACAGCAGCAACGTGTAACGTAAATAGCCTTTGACGGCTTGCCCACGGGCGCCGTTTCTCATCACTACCACTCTTCTGCGAGAAGCATGTCGTGGTCATTCATTCCTTTCATGCGAGTCTGGTCGCGTCTAAGCACACGTGCATGCTTACTTAATAAGCCCACGTCCACTACAGTGCAGATTTCCCCTAAAGCTGTTTGTCTTACCTCGATCGTATACTATACCATGCATTGCTATCGCATTCATTGATTTGCCCTTCTGGCGAAAGTTTGACTTTTTTACACTAATATATATGTCTATATCTGACATATGACGAGGGTGATTGCGTACCGAAGCTTTAGGTGCGGAGCATCTTAGGGGCTGGGTTTGTCGGCGTGTGCTGCTGTTGTAGTCACGGTGGGCCTTTCCTGGAGGCAGTGCGGTCAGATAGTGCGTGAGCATTTGTGGGCCGATCTTGGAGGCAGTGCACCCGCAGACAGTGCATGTGTAGGGTTGTCGGGTCAGAAGCGATTCTAACCAGTTTCTGCTAATGCGCCCTGGCTGTCGGCGTCTAACGTCGTCGTCGTGGCAACGTAAAGCAAGCTCATTAACAGCGATTGACGTTTCATGTGGGAAACACCGGCGCATCACCACATGCTTCGCACCTTCCCATGTTTCACGTAAGTGGAGCCGTGTCTTCTTTTTTTTTTACGTACGAATTCACTTCGCTTTTCGCATGAACGTCTTCGGCTATCTTGTAATGCTTAAAAGCTCTCCTTTCCTCCACTTCTCAGGTACGTTCTGGCGTTAAATTTATTCGGTCTAAGGGTCAGCAGGGAACTTTTCTGGAGGGGGCAACGCCCCCGGGCAAGTTCGGGTGCCGTTCCTTTTTTTCCTGTACACTACGCCTAAGGGCCTACCGTAGCCAGGGCATTCAGTCCGGAATGCAGGAGGACCTCCTGTCTCCGTACCCGTACTGCAACCGTACCACATGCTACCGTACCACAGGGGCATGCACCACAGATTGTCATGGTGACGATGCAACTAAAAAACGGAGAGATGCAGAGACACGGCGCTCGTGCGCGTGTTTCGTAGACCGGGCATATATAACTGCTTTGCTCCAGTAACGGAGAGGCGCGGGAACAGAAGCGGCATCCGCGTGTCTGTTAGATGCAATGTTAATTGGTTCCTATTTGTTTGCCTTATGATCACGACACATCGATGCTAAACTATACGAGCTGGTTCCACTTTATGCCCGCAAACTTTTTAATTTCATCGCTCCATCTAACCTTTTGCCTGCCTCTGTTGCGTTTTCCCTCTCTTGGTATCCATTCCGTCGCTCTTACTGTCTATCTGTTATCTTTCCTCCTCATGACATGTCCTGCCCAGGTCCACTTCTTTCTTTTAATTTATATAATAAAATCAGCTACTCTTGTCTGTTCCCTGAACCATTCGGCTCGTTTTTTATCTCTAAACGTTAAACCTATCAATTTTCTTTCCATTGCACGTTGCGTGCTCCTTATAGTTTCACGAGAACTTAAATAAACGCGCCAGCATGACGCATTTGCACAGAACATGGCCCGTTCAGTCGGAGCGCAATGCTGAATTGCCTATCAGTGCTTCACCTTGAGCGAAACAGCAAACATCGGCCATTCCATAAACATAAGTGAGAATCTTACAGTACAGTAGCTAGCGCAATGCTTCATTTTCATATTCATAATTGACTGCGGCAATACGCTGAGAGTCAAGTTAGTCGTATTACGCGTATATGTTCGCCGTGGACAAGCGTACTGCCTTCTGTGCTAGTGCTCGTCGGAGCGCCTATGGTCTGTAGCGTATTTTAACTCCTTCGTTCAGTTTCCATGTCACACTGAGGGCTGAAAGATCGATATACTGTCTGAGATAGTTAAGACTTTCACGGATGACGCAGAAAAAGTGTTGAAAAAGAAGCATAGCAGAAAGACATTGGTTTCCTCGCCGCAAGTACGAAGATCACTCAATTTGATGATAATTTTAAAGCAAAGTGTAAGGATGGATGCCCGTGTACACTATCGGCCAACTTCGCTGTGATCCGCTGTGATCTGGCATTGCTCGACCTAGTGCAAGCTGCGTGCGGTTGAGACACGAATGCCCATAGCCGCACGGTCGATGATAGGGAGCCTACATGACAGTCATGTAGGCTCCCTAGTCGAGGACATACCGTGGCGCCATCTGCCGGAAGCTCTCCGTGACGTAGAAAACGACATCACGCGATACCGGCCACGAAGTGTACGACGTGTACAATGCCGCGTGCTCATTCCGACACGTTTTTTTCGTGTTGCAAGCATTGCCTGTGTGTGCCTTAGCGGTAAAAAAAATCACAGCATATCCACGGGGTGAATGATGATGAGTGGGCGAAGCTGCGGAGGTTCATCGGTAAACCGTGAATTCTGCCCAGTACATCATCGACGTGAGATCGCGCGCGTTTATACTAAAGGGTCGATGAGAGTTATGGTGACTTGCAGCTCACTTTAATTTTACATGTACGCTGTGAATTTTCATTGTTTAATCACGCACAGGAGAAATCGCACACAGGCACTACCTTGGAGGTCAAAAAGACGCTGCCTGCGTCGGCATCGCGAGGCGAGAGAGCGGGGGGGGACCGTTGAACGGTTGTGAGGGAGAGGGGGAGAGAGTGGGGGCGAGAGAGGGGGAGTCGTCGAGCTCGACCGCGGCATATTCACCGAAAGGGCGATGACGACCAGCGCCATCTAGTATATCGTCACCCAACTGCAGTTTGCATGCACGAGAGGCGGTTACCTACGACGGGACGCTCGGGCCACGCCATAAGGAGCTTCGCCCCTAAAAAAAAACATGTACAGGTCAGCAAAGTATTTTCCGAGCGAACAAGAGTCATCGCCGCATCGTCCACGGTCGTCGGAGGCGTGCATACGGTGCTATGCACGACAAAAGCGACGAGGCCACTCCTGTAAAAGGTTCCCCACCACGTTGGTCTGGTGGTTATCGCACTCGGCTGCTGGTCCGAAGGTCGCGGGATCGAATCCCGGCTGCAGCGGCGCGGCATTTTGATGGAGGCGAAATGTTGAGGCCCGTGTACTGTGCGATGTCAGAGCACTTTGAAGAACCCCAGGTGGTCGAAATTTCCGAAGCCCTCCACTACGGCACGGCGTACGTCTCTCATAACCATAGCTGGCTTTTGGACGTAAAACCCCACAAATCAATCAATAGCGTAAAAGGTTATCAAGAACTGTAGTTAGCTATCACTGGAAATACTCGGAAATTCCTCATACAATTACTTATTTAAGCGCGAATACGCGCTACTATCTCGTCCATTTGCCAGGGCGGTGCACGGGCGATATATCTGACCATTCGATTCGCGATGACAGCGCTGCATGGTCTTTCGCCTTAGTTTTGGGCGCGTAATCAAGAGCCCGATATAGATGTTTTGATATTTGTATACGACACGTGCCGCTATAACAGTTCTGCTCGCAGCATTCGTCGCCGCACGCGCGGTTTGGCATTTCTGCCAGTATTATTGCGGGACAATGATTTATCATAAGCTTAGTCATCACTGATAAATCCTTAAAGGGACTGTCTACCGCTCGGAAAATTTTTTAGGATTGTGGTAAAATTGGGCAGATCGTGCGCCACATTTACGGGAACGAGCACGCTTTCACCCCACAAAAAAAATTGGGCTTTTAATTTTGCTCTACCCAACAGCGTGTTGGTCGTTTTCCAAGTGTACGAGAACCAGACCACGCAGGCATACATATTCTGCTGAAAAACTATTATGTATGTTTTACAAGTGTACTTCACCCTATGAGACACCTTGTTATGGCGTGCAAGATCAATTTGTTCTTTTTTTCGCTACTTTCGGGGTGGCGCAGGTGGCGCTGCCTTCGAATTCGTCTGCCTGCACAGACGCGTAGTAGTGCGCTTGTCATGCATGCGGCGCTGCATGTCCGAGGCGCACCTCCGCGTGCCGACTTTCCCTCGCCTCTCCTCCTCGTCACCTCTGGAATGTCGACCTTGAAACCGGTTCCTGTTGAGAAGCCTCCCGCGCCCGAAAGGGTCTTCAGGAAGACGACGACGCATCATGCGCGTCGTCGTCTTCCTGGAACCATTGTTGCTGGCATGCCTACACTACGAAAGGAGCGACCTTCGTAGATAAAAGAATTGTGTTTTAATAATTTCTATTCAGTTTCTGGAGAAACCACTGCACGCTGGGGCACTTCGAAAAGGTACGCTTTCTGTTGAGCCAAAAAACTGGAGAGCGATGAAGAACGGTAGACGGTCCCTTAAATTCGTGTATACGGTTCCGCCACGTGCGCGCATGTATCTCTGGGCAGAGTAAATTTTGGAACCGGAGGTTCGTCGAAACAGACATAAACCGCCGTGACCGGCGTTCCCAAAAGCAAACAAACAAAGGAAAAAAAAAACGCGCGTGGCACACGTACAACAATTTCACAACACATCAATGGCATAGCCATTATCAAACGATCCGCCGCGTTGCTACACTGCAATCACTCAGCAATGGCACAAACAAACAAATAACAATGACAATCCGAGTTCCTGCCGTCACTGACACCCACACAACACTGCACTGACGCGCACACTCGACTGTACATGAATCCGTTTAGCAGTCTCAATGTCCGTATGCCACGAGTGTCCTCCGCGCACCTAGTCCTCTCGTGCATTAAACCACCCCCGAAGCACTACTGCCGACTTCCCAGCACTTCTTAGGCACAATAATACTACAAGGCAGTGGTACTCCTGGGGTGCAAGAACACAAGAGGACTCACCACTTGAGACAATGCCGCTTGCTTCCCCGACGCCTTCGAGATGCCGGCTCGCCCTCGTCGTCAAGCCTTGCCCGAGATGTTGGTGTTCTGTTCCCGTCGCCCGTCTTGGCCGATGGCGAGGTCGTTCTCGCCCGCTGGCTTTTTCACTGCGGCTGGAGTTCGTTGTCTTGACCGTCTCCGGGGGGGGGGGATCGTTAGGGTGTATCCACACGACGGACTAAATCCGTCTTTTCCGCGGCGGACGGCGCATCACGTGACCCCGAGTCACGGTTTTGTGCCGTCCATGCCGCGTCCGCGGACCTCGCGGACGGAAAATGCCAAGCTCTTTTTCGCATTGGGATTCGCGCGGACCAACACAGCAGATTTAGCCGAGAGTGCCATTGTAGGTCTGGCAACAAGCGCTGCGTTCCTTTTCTTGTTTGGTTTCAACTTAAAACCAACTCTGCCACAAAGACGAAAACATAAAATCCTCCGATACCTTTACTAACAATGAATATGTTATCGACTTTCATACTGTTCGCGCCATCTATGGAGGAAAGAAACAAGCAAACATTCGTACACTATTATGGCCTCTGGGATTTGGTTGCACTCGGGCTACCGTAGATCACCGAGCTCATGTTCTGCCAATAAAGGCACTCGCTAAGCCTACAGCTTTGACAAAACTAGTACGGTTCTCGGAAACGGTGCCAAATCGTCATGAATACTTTGCCGGCGAAGCTTTCGGACACAAACCTAAAGCAAATACAAGCGTCGGTTTGGGACTAACACCCCGCGCAATGCGCGACGAAGGGCTTAAAGATTCGAAGCGGGCAGCTCTCGCTTCAGACAGTGCCGCCATGTTTATTTTTCTCCGGCGCGACCGTCTACTCGCTTCGTCCGCCGTCTGAATGTGCTTCGCAGCCGGATGGGTGGCGGAACGATCGTCCGCGGAAGAGATATCCGCGAAGCTGTCCGTCGTGTGGTACACGCTTACCCAGAGCACGACGTTCTTCGAATGCAGAGCACTCCCTGCCGTCGTTGTTGCGATCCTGTCGACTGCGCCAGTAAATTTTGGAACCAGAAGGTAACCTGATGTGGTGAACTTGCACTCAGTTCACACCTTCACACCAACGTTCACACCAACACCTTCACACCAACGTCAGCTGGGGGAGCCGAGCTCCCCCAGCTGACGTTGCTGCTGTGAAGAAGGATGGGTGGAAGTCTTCCCCCTATTGCCTGTCCGTCGTTGGTTGTGTTGTCTCCACTTGAACGATGGAGACCAGCTTTTTCACACACAAACACAACTCGACTTTATATACACAAGACGGTACATACACATTGACAGACAGTAGCCTCGGTTGGTAGGGCCTAGGTGGAACCATCGGTTGGTAGGGCTTCGGTGGGACCGTCGCTCCAATTCGGCAGAGGCGACCAGTGCATAGCACCTCTCCTGCGACCTCAACCACCACCCGGACTCGTACTAGATGTCCTCTCTAGCACTATCCGCTCCCTAGCCTCGGTGGGTAGGACCTTGGTGGAACGATCGCTTCCATTCGGCAGAGCCGACCCCAGTGCATAGCACGGCTCCTGCGACCGTAACCACCACCCGGACTCGTGCTAGATGTCCTCTTTAGCACTGTCCGCTCCGTCCTCACCAACCTTCTGGCTACCTTCCAACCTTCGTCTCACCTTCAGCCTTCGAACCTCGCTTCCAAACCACCTCTGCCAGGGACGAGGGGCCACCTTATAAACACCGGTTGCTCCGCCCCTGAATCCCTCACGGCAAATCACAATATTTCACACAAACCCCGCACGTCTAACCCCGTATGTCTAACACTGCATGTCTAAGACAGTGCCGAACCCCTAGCAACATACGGGCATCAAAAAAACAGACCACGCATAGCAACTAGCACACCGAAAGGAACATGGAAACCCACAGGCACCACCATCCACACTGACAACAAAAAGACAACCCGTGAACAATAAACTTGGCCTCCACTCTGCCCCTTGCTCACATGTGCTTTTAACAAAGACGCTCCACGGGGTGCGATCAGTGGCGCACCGACGGGGGAGGTTTCGGGGGTTATAACCCCCCCCCCCTGAGGCCGACCTAACCTCCCTTCCACTCCGTAACTGCTCCTATGTCCTAGAAGAATGTGGCGCTAATGTCTCTGCAAAACGCCGAAAAAAATCGTCATCATCATTGATTTTACTATTATTTGGCATTTTATTTACTTTTTCTACACACGCAACAACGGTGTAATCGCAAGCCCAGCCTTTCGTGAAAGATTGAACCCTCCCCCCCTGGCAGAGATCCTGGGTGCGCTACTGGGTGCAATGGCGCCAAACCCCAGCCTAACCAGCTGGTGACTACAGACATTCCTCGACAGCTTGTCTGAACTACACGTTTACCAGGGGCTGCCAGACCGGTTCCCAGTTACTAGCTCGCTTGTTCCCAGCTGTACAATGAACTCCAACAATGGTCGCCTCCTGCCCCGCATGTCCACCACGTGGCTGTGCACCTTCTCCCGTGCATACTCGAACATCTCGGGCTACCGTAATTTCCGTCTTTTTCCGACGACCTTCACAGGCACAGTATCTTGATGATTTGATGATTTGTGGGGTTTAACGTCCCAAAACCAGCTCTGATTATGAGAGACGCCGTAGTGGAGGTCTCCGGAAATTTCGACCACCTGGGGTTCTTTAACTTGCACTGACATCGCACAGCACACGGGCCTCAACATTTCGCCTCCATCGAAATGCAGCCGCCGCGGCCGAGATTCGATCCCGCGACCTTCGTATCTGCAGCCGAGTGCCATAACCACTAGACCACCGTGGAGGGGCGGCACAGTATCTTGACTGATGACAAAATCAAAACGTCCTGCCATGTTTTGCAATGGCGCTGCTCCGGGAACAATACGCAGTTCCTCTATACAGGCGCAAATATGCGTGGTAAGTTGGAATGCATACAGTCCGAGAAAGTTCATGCCGTACTCACTGAACATTTTAGATCCAACGCCGTACAGAAAATTGACTGTGCGAAATGCTTCGCGCGCAATTGAAATGTATGAGCACTTCACTGGTTCCCCATTGTCAGCCTCTTCAGCGAAGTCGCTTCGTTTTGGGGTATATACGTGTGAAAATTACACTCAGCTCGGTCGAATACGTCAAGTACTTTGGCACCGAGCAATACTTCATGCTCACAAGTAAGAAGTAACCGGCTTGGTAATGAGGGCCAGCGCGCTTCGCCGGCGACGGCGAAAGGGTCACGTGATGTCGTTTACTACATCACAGTGGCAGCAGCGGCGGTCGTTCTAGTGGTGGCCCTCGAGGCCATACCGCGTCTCCAAGGCAATGACAGCGACGCACTCTCCGACGCACGTGTGACGCAAGCAGCCGTACCCTTTAGGTGGCGTCGCACGACGTCAACTCCCTGAACCAAGCTGGAACGACGGTTCCCATTGAGGAGCGAGCGTTTGCACTGGCCTTGAAAAAAATAGAGGAGGCGCTGATCGGGAAGTACGGGCCGTACGAGTATATCATGCTGGTGATGTAAAGGGCAGTCTTTCATGTTCGTCATACATCTATGCCGTACCTCCCAAATATTGGGGTATACCAGGCGAACCAGACGACCTGAAGAGCACAGAGACGTAGGCGGCTAGATAGATAGATAGATAGATAGATAGATAGATAGATAGATAGATAGATAGATAGATAGATAGATAGATAGATAGATAGATAGATAGATAGATAGATAGATACGGTCAAACTGGCTTAAGTCTCCGAGAAACGCTTCGCATTTAATATACGCAAATTAATAATGTCATGTATGATGTCTCATAGCTACGTTTTCGGAAATTCTAAAGGATTAGTACTTTGAGTATGTACAAGTTTCCAACTATCCTTTGCAAACAGCGATCTCTCACTTCATATGGAATGACTGATAGCAGCGAAATCAAAGCTTCGACGAACGTTCGTCTGGTCCGGAGGTGGCATGATTAAAAGGAAACACAAGAGCACCGACCCAAAATGGTTTAAAAACAAAGATGTTTCGGCTTCTCTACGGAAGCCGTGGTCACATAAGTGGTTCGACAAAGCGAGCTTATATCCGTTTGAATAACGAGATTGACTGCGGCAAGGCAAGTATCGTCGCAAAAGAAAGAAACTGGTATTTCCGCGTATCTGGAATTCCTTGTTATCCAGACCACGAGAAAAACACTGGACAGGAATGATAGCCATCTCCCACCAGCGTACGCCAGGTGTCTTGGTCACGTATTAAAACGGACTGGACGAGGCGTTGGGACGTAAGGCCACTTTGCCGGTATGTAAATAACAATTATATTACTTAATTCTGTAAATGACGGTAAGTAAATAACATTTAAACAATACAACAAGAAATAATGAAAATCAAGTAAAAATTCATACAGTTAGAAGCATTGACACGATAAAAAGAACTATACGCAGCGGTAAATAATGTTCAAGATAAAAAAGTGAGGTAACCAAAAAGAATATTACATAATCTGATCAACGCTTACCATAGGACTCAAACTAAATTAACTTGACGAGCTTCTGGCCCACTGGACCACAAATATCCGTTGGATATGCCGCTTAGATCCGAACGTTCTTAGCCCGGAGTGGACATTCAGTGGACGCGAGGTGCCCAGCCCCTTTGTTATCTCTGTTCGCACCACGCGTCATCCTTACCAGACTTTACAGTGGGATTCACTTCACTGTCCCAACGAGTATCAGCAGGTATACCAAAATAACTTTTTTTTAAAATTCACTTCTCAACGTAATATGATGTCAAGATCATATCTTTTCTTTTTTTCTTCCCCGTTTTTTTCTTTGAGTGTGGCTTTTGGTTACATATTCCATTTATAGCGTTGCAGTTCTTGCGCATGCGCCATCGTCGTCCAGGGGATTTCTTCATGCTTATCGAATTCAGTTGCAAGTTGAGCGTCTTTCCTGTCGCCAGTCCCGCTAGAAGTAGGATCTAGCCAGCTTCGTAGACGCTGCTTCGTACGCGCAAGAAGGGGCCTTCTCAGTGGTCGTCAACTGTGATTTCAAACTCACTAGCTGCGCTACCATCCACACTCCTATTTCCAGCGTGGCAGAGCAGGTTGCCATTATTCTTGCATTGACGGACAGTGTACATGACATGATTTATTCAGACTCCAAGACCTATCAAAGCTTTTCAGATGGGCGTGGTGGCTACTCAGGCCCTACGTGTCGTCCAAAAGGCAAATACCTCGAACATCACTCATGGGCCTGGTTCCCTGCGCACCTTGAGACCACTGAGAGTGCTTCACTTGATCCAAACGTGGCGGCGCACTCGGCTACACGATGTTAACTGGCCGTGCGCAGAGTAACGCGTTCTTTCCTGGGCGACCCGAGCCTCTCTGCTCGTACAAAGATATTTTCAAGCATAATCATCTTTCAAGGAGGCTTCCTACCTCTGCCGCACTCCTCGCCGTGCAGGCCCCAGGTTGTCACACTCAGACTTCTCAAACAAGCACTTACCCGAGCCCTGGAGTACTGCACACAATGTACGCTCGCTGAACGGTTTCCACGCAGGGACTGCTCCCTGTGTGGTGATTACACGGACCTCGGGCATGTCTTGCGGCTTCGTCTCAGCCGCCCCCCCCACCCCACCCCTTTCACCCAAGAAGAGACGATGAAGCGCATTAAAGCCCAGGGACAGACCTCCCAAATCCTGGTCTCTCAGAGGGCCCGCGAAAGGGCCGTCAGGCTTGACCTGATGACGCTCGAGTGGGCAATTGCCTAAAGTCCATGTATGACCGTTATACAGACTTTAGCGGTTATAGACTTTAGGCAAGCCGGGTGACGTTAAGCTTACTCGTGTCTGCTGTAGACTGAACTAGGTTGTCTCACTCACTCACTCACGTTAAAAAAAACAAAAAAAAAAACACTCAGACGAAACTTTTACAAGTTCACCCCGTTTAATTGTGTACGTACCCTTCGAAAAAAAGAATGCAAGCGTGTATTTTTACTTGGACCGAATCACTAATCTACATGGGCGCAAACACTGGGCAGTTTGTACATTTTCCAAAGTTCTGGCGCTGCTTCCACTTTGAATTAGACAACTCGGTCGTAAACTTTATTACTTTTTGACACGCTTACTGCCCGCTGTACATATGCAGCCATGTGATATGATTTTATTGTGCCTGTAAAAAACACCAATTGCTTCACCACAAAACACCCCGTTGAACGTAGTAGTGGACGCTAGTAGTAGGGAATAAGAAAGTGTCATTCCTTTTCTGTCATCTAACGGATATTAAGTTCACCCTATTGTATTCTTGAAAGCATTTTTGGCAAAAGAGCTTTCATCACGACGGCAACATTCAAATGACTGTAAGGGACAGAAAGAAAAAAATTGTCTTCCAAGAATACTTTACGCGGGCACTTAGTGCACTAGAGTGACTGTCCACAGTTTCTATAGAACAGAATCGGAGAGGGTCGAGCGCAACGTCTGAAACGATTGCCAGGGAATGATCCATTCGCGTAACCAAAATCACTCGAGCTCAAGCTCACAAAACTTCCCCTTCAGTCTGAGCAACTGGACTCACCAGTAAGTTTGCCGACCAATGCACTAGCTCGACACCGGTGCTGAATGCATACGTCGCTCTGCTCAAGACTGTGTTTGAACTTTGAAGCTACTTTTTTCATGGCTCTGACTGGAGGTGCTTACTGCAGATCACCATACGTGATCAAATCAAACTCATCAAACATATCATCGTCATCTTCAGAAAACAGCGCGAAATAACAGAGACGCAGAAAACACAGTTCACAGGACAAGCGCTGATACGTAATGGCGGGGTTGGTGCGCGAAAATTTGCAGACAGAACAGGGCCCATTGTAGAAGAAATCTGCTCAAGGAGGAATTTCGGTTTGGTCGAGTCGGTTCATGGTTGACTTGAAAGAACAGCGCGAAGTAACAGAGGCGCACAAAACGCAGTGTTTTCTGGCTATGTTTTTGACTATGTTCACTAAGTGTTGCAGGGCTCCTTTAAAGGGACCGACAACCAATTTTAGGGGCGAAGCTCCTTAGGGCGTGGGTCTGTACATCCCATGGTGTTCGTTGTTGGTGATGTACGTAGCCACGTCTACTTTTATGAAAAAAAAAAAAATTCCGAAAGTTGTGTCCTCTGCCTGGATTCGAACCCAGGCTCTCGACGTGCCAGTCGAGCGTCCTACCACTGAGCTACGCCTGTGGTTGAAAAATTATCGCTAAAAGACCTAAACAGGTATAATGTCTCCCGCGGAATCGCATTAACAAACGTAATGTTACGTTGAAAAATAGTAATACACCGCTACACGACGCGAAAATGGATTGTATAACGAGGTCGAGGCATCATTTGAAAGAACACAGAGCTGCGTGCTTTGTAGCTTTGAACCCATTACGGAGGCACTGGTAATTATGGCGTAGTGGGTACTTCCCTACTTGGCAAAATGATAAGTTATGGCGCAGGAGATACCTACCACTTCTACTTGCACTAGTTTCCTCAAGCGTTTAAAGTGGCCTCTAAGAAAGTAGCTCCTCCTGCTTACGCTGTCACTGTCCTGCAGTTCCGCGCAGGCCCGGCTCTAGCACAGCATATCCCCCTTAAACGCGAGATCCCAGCGTACGAATACAGTGTTTCTCACGCCTTTACATGATGATCGACTGGGCGATTTACGCGAAAGATTCACGGTTTACCAATGATTCCCTCCGGAGCTTCGCCCACTCATCATCATTCACCCCCTGGATATGCTGTGATTTTTTTTAAGGTACCTGGTTTCTTTATTTCAATGGAAAGCTTACCGGTCAGAGTGTCGTGTCACGCAATGACAACACGGAAAACGCCGTAAAGCATTTTTTATGAGAATTTTTGGCCTATGGAGTCTTACATGCAGTACATGTTGCAAACAGTGGCCGTCAACCGTCGGACGTGCTCGCGCCAGGCAGTGCCTCCACAGAGCGCATGCGCGCTACGCCTGGGAGCCACTGAGCGCATGCGCCGACGTTAAAAACAGGTTTTCGGTTGCCGCGAAGGCAGCGCCGCTTCTCAGCGTCGACTCATTTTACTGCATAGAAAGGAAATAGTAGGGCGGAGATGCGTTTTTATGTGTCGATTGCAACATTAAGGCCGAGTTACGGCCGTATGAACAACAACAGACGACGTATACGACAATTCAAAGACTCCAAATAGGAGTACCAAGGTGTCTCCACCAGGCCGCGCCACATTTCAGTTGCCGCAATTTTTAAGCTCAATCTAAAGATACAATTCCTGTTCAAATCGCGATAGGGTGCTCGATTCCATCACTATAATTCAAGCTCTTTCGAAATTCACAAATGTCCACTCACACATTCTGGCCAGTTATCGGTCCCTTTAAGGACCCTAATTGTCTATGACCAACGCGCAAATTATTCAAATCGAGCAAAGATTTCGAGACATACAAATACAGCAATAAACCGTAAAGAGATAATATTAAATTGTGTCGCCAAATAGCTCCTGTCCTATAAGCGCAGTATGCTTATACTGGTATTCTAAAAACTCGAAAACATGTCATTAGATCGTTGTAAACAGACATTTACATTACTGAGTTGAATATACTTCACTTTGCAGGGTTTTTTAAAGGCAGCGCAATTCGTACAAGGACGCGGGAGATAACTTTGCGCATAAAGAAATTTATACGCGTCGTGCTTCCTTTTTCTGCATCTTTGTATAGACCTATTCCATGTTGGTAAACAGTGGTAGGCACCGGCGATATAACCAGGGCTTGTGTCGACGTCGCGGCGCGGAGGCCCCGCCCACCGCTTGCCGCGGCCCCACACGGTCGCGCCACCTCCGCCGGCGAAGCGCGTGCGAAAGCTGCCTCCGAGCACGGGGCGTCGGAGCGCCGACGGGTGTTTACAACAGTTTTCGAGGGGCAGCCGCGTGAGATGAAGTCGCGTTAGCTCTGTAGGAAGCATTCGATGAATGTAGAAAAGAATGTGCTGACGACCAGCTATGACAAGATGTGAGAAATTGATTGAAAGGATAAGCACCTTGCAACATGATGCGAACGATCGCGAGCTATCATGTCGGTATCGCTTCATGCGTAAGCTTTAATTCGGTAACTGGCGCAAGGATGAACCACTTGCAACAGTGAGACTTGTTTAAATACGACTTGAAGATGCCTCAGCTAAAATACTGTTTCGGACTAAAGCCTCTAATCCCTACACGAAATCCTTGCGCAAAAACAAATGTAACTCAAGCATGCGATATTGGTGACGCTAGAACCTATGTAAATACGGCTGTGATAACGCACACACACAAAAATGCAATGACGAGCCAAGGACAAGGCTCTCAAATAACTGACAGCAAGGCGCATAACCGCGGCTTGCGGCTCTGCCCATACGCTGAGTTCCGATCGTGACGGCGTGAAGTCCTGTGACGACGCGGCACATTTCAAGCGTGTAGTTCATTCGAACAGTCTGACAATCGAAAAAAAAAAATTAAAGCGCATCGTAACCACTACAGCATTGCCAAAGACACTCTCGTGTGTATGCTATCGCAGCCACAAGCAATTTGCAAAAGCGTCGCTGTAATCGGCCTTTCGCTCACGGCTACGTGAATTAAGCTCTTATATATTTGTTTCATTTGAGTGATTGAAATTCGTATGACGTATGTATAGCTTCCCCACTTCAATAATACACGGCGACCGCGATTACTTCTACACATCGAGCTAAGCTAACGTCGTGCGCGCTTTGCGGTAAGCGTCATCGCTCTGTGTCCGCACTTTGTTTATGCCAAGAAATTTGGTGTCGAGCATTACACTTGCCAAACTTGTGACAATGCTATTTCTCTCAAATGAAACAAGCCGCACTAATGCCAAATAATTACCCATACGCTTAACCGTGACGAAAATGTTTGGCGCATAACCGATGCGCCAAACAACCGGCATTACAGGTTCGTCCCTTTCCTTAAGACAGACATAAGCAGGAAACCGATAAAAACCTATCGCACATATCTTGTGCGTTGCTGAGCAACCAACCCACGGCGCAGGTCATCGGTAAACACTTTTTTCTTCATTTCACGGCGGTGAGAAGCGCACGCACCAGCGAAAACACAGCGGCTGCTACGGTAGGCGCGCCGGCGGTTGCCTACCATGCGAAACCAAAACTCCCGACGACAGCGCCACCGCATCTTCGTGACGTAGGCTGGGTGGAATAGGTCTATACCATAGCCTGATACAACGCAAGTCTACAGTGAAGCCCCTCTCACACTTCCGCAACCGTCAGCCATTTTTCCGCCGCGAGGCTGCAAACATTTCTTACTTGAAGCATTCCATGTGACGAAATTATAGCGATAATTGCAGAAATAAAATGATGGATGAATATATTTATGTTTTCGCTCGTTTATAAAGTGGAACATGAAAACCTAATTCTTTATTGAACTGGCGCCAAAATGGCCTGCGACGCCCTATTGAAAGGGTTGTATGTCATCGATTTTGTTTGCTTATGTGATTGGCTGGCAGAGTAATACTGACCTGAGCGCCCCATCTACCTTTGTTGCCAAATGTTGTTTTTAAGTTTTTTTTTTTAAGTTGCACTATATAGTTGCGCTACGGTGAGAAGTGCCTGCAAAATAACGTACCAACAAGTGGTGCGAAAGTGCTTGTTGCTGCAAAGGAAATCATGAACTGAACAGGCAGTTCGCAAGTCAGGCACTGCGGGCGGTTGGATCTTCCTGCTTATGACTATGATATCCTCCGTGTACATGGTCGGTTGATTGCTGGTTGGCTCTTTACTGATGAAATGTCGCAACTCGCTCTGGGAGATAGGCCTCGAATAGGGGATTACGAGGGTTCAAGAATATATAAATTTGAGAAGAATAGATCGAAAGTATGAACCTAAAGGCTAATAATTACTATGTAAAGCGAATAATAATTACATACGATGGAAACAGTATGAGAATAAGTTCAAAGGGATACTTCAGCTAGTTATTGTCTCAAGAAAAAAAAAGAAAAAAAAAGCTCCCAGGCTTCCGCAGAGGAAGCAGCAGCGGCTGCTTAAGCTACATTTTGCTGCGTGCTCTCTCATTCTTCTTATTCAGTTTTACTTTATTCCTGCTCCTCCTCCTCACCCTTCTACCTCTTCTATCCTGCGCTTTTTCTTTTCATGTTCTGCATTTCTACTTCTGCTTCTTTTTTGTCGCCGTCTGCTCCCTCTTTTTATTCATTGTCCTCATCTTCCTCTTCTTCATCGTCTTCCTAGTCGCCGTCTCTTATAAGCCGTCTTTGTTGTCGTCGTCGTCGTCGTCGTCGTAGTAGTAGTAGTAGTAGTAGTAGTAGTAGTAGTAGTAGTAGTAGTAGTAGTAGTAGTAGCCCTTTATGGTACCCTACGAATGCGCTCGTCCCCTCGTCCACTTTATTGTACCCAATAAACGAAACGGGAGGGGGGGAGCGACCGCCTTCGTAGTTGAGTCCGTAAACTTGGACTGAGACGTGAGCCCCAGGTGCTCGATATTTCCCGAGCGGCGTGCCTCATGGTGGTCTTAGCGAGTAAAACCCGAGCAACTAATCCCCATATTCCTCGTGTACACCCCGTCATACCCGCAACTGCGTTGCGGCTCGGCGGTTTTTCGGGAATAAGTAGGATTTGTAGTGTCCTTATTTCAGCTCCAATAATTTTGTTGTTTTTTTTTAACCTGTCCGCGTGGCATACGGCTTCAAGTATCGACTGCTTCTGAAACACGGGAAGAACGTTCGTTGTACAAATATAAAGCCTTAATATTCTGCATTGATAAATAGTAAACGTGTGCGTACAGGCGGACATTCAACACGTATACCTCGTCTGAATCTGTTCCTTTCTCCGTGCTCGAAATTATCGCGAAAACGGTGAGAATTGCGTTTCGACACACTGCATTCAGCCATTCTACGGTGAAACTCTCGAGGCGCATGTACAAATCGAGTCACGCACGTCTGCGTCTGTGCGCGCAATGTTGCCGCGTCCAAACCACGTTGCGGTGTGCACACTCTATAGCATTTCTGTCGCGTTTAACTCGCGTGGTGTAACCAGAAGCGGGCGTGCACCCGTGACGTAAACTGCTCCAGACTTCTATCTAGAGCGGTCGGCTGGCAAAGGCGGTCTTCTACTGTTCTGAAAGATTCTAGAGCGCGTTGCTCCAAAACTAGCCGCGCTGATGTTTGTCACTAAACCTAAGACCAAAAGTATAATGTATCCTCTTACACACACAGTACACGCCCATCGCGTCGAGCATGCATGCCGTTCAAGCGACCATGCTGCGCGCGCTGCACGTGGTCCCCTGCCGCCGCTGCTATAAAGGAGAGGCTCAGAGGGGATGCTGGCGCGATTGCGTATCGTCGGCTCGTATGACAGACACTGGAGAGGTCGTGCTGACGGAAAGGAAACACCGCGAGATAAGCAGTACACGCGTCATCGATAAGTGTGCCATTGTCCTAGGACTACTACACTCCACGCGCGCTCGCAGCAGCTGGCAAGACATTGTTCGTCTAAAGGATTCTTCGGCAGAGAGACCAACTGGTCCGCAGCGTTGCACCCTTTGTTCGTTAATTGCCTAATGAAACTGCACGCAAGTGCTTAATTCTGTCGACGAAAGAATGCTTGAAAGGGCAACACATTATTTTATGTGCTCGCATCCACTCACTTCCCCTTGATAGACTTTCCATAATACGTAAAAGGACCAGCTAGAAATACGCCGCGAAAATCATGGGGCTCCGTATGTAAAAGGTCTCGCATGAACCAAGAAAGTGTGTAGTTTAGCTGCGTAATGCCTCAATAAAGCACTTGACAATTTAAGGGTGTAGGCAGTATTTTTTTAGGGGGAAAGAGAGGGGTGATGAAATTTACCGATATCTAATTGGATTGGAGTAAACTTCGTGGAAGTAAGATGTCAGAAAAACATTGTCCATCAGGCCGTAGAGAGGAATTTTTTTAGGGAACGGTCCACTTTCTGCAGGCCTTGACTATTTGAGAAAAGCATATATATTCATTATTTTATTTTCGGTAAAAAACGCAGTATTTAAAATAAGTAACTTCTTAAATGCAACGGTTTTTAGTAGGCCTAAGTTTTATGTTATTGGAACTAAGCTTAAAACGTTAATCGTTAATATACGTTAATCAGCACTACTCCCCAACCAACCGTGTCCTGTGCGCGCGCAACGTTGCTATAGGCTCGGAGATTTCTGACGGCGGGTCGATCAAACACTTCGTTATTGACCTCTTGAAATCTGGCGACGTTAGAGTATCCGCCTCATGATTTCTGAACCAAAGGCCGACCACGCCCTCGAGATAGAACGATACGCTGGTAAACTTGTCCGAGTCATTCCACTTGCTAGCTCTCACCCGTTCGTAGGACGGAAGTCACTCTTCAACGTCGTTATCGTCGGCTCCGCTAAGGATGGGAGGCTCCCGCTGGCGAACAGTGCCAGCGCACAGGACGGGCAGCGAAGGGAGATTCTGCTGGTCGGCATCCGGCATGGCAGAGGGTAGCGTCCGAGAACGGAGTTCCATGATGGGAACGGGTACCCACCACGGCTCCACCAAATATAATGGAGATTCATTGAAACGTAGCGGCAGCCGGTTGAAGAATATGCCAAACATGGTCTCTGAGCTTGAGCCCCTCCTGCACGCACGATGCTGCTGCCTCTGTGCCGCTGCTCTCCATTGCTAATTTATAATAATAATATATATATATATATATATATATATATATATATATATATATATATATATATATATATATATATATATATATATAGCGTGGGGTTCGGGCCGTCTTGCTGCCAGGGACGAAGCCTCGCCGATAAATGCAATGACAACGCAACACTGCGAACTTATTCGGAACAATATAACTAACAAACACTCGTGGACAGCCGCACTTGCTCTTATCGTTCTCCTCGGCGGGGCACACACTTCCCGCGCACACCGCAGTCCGTCGCCGACTCTGCGCACAAAGCCCGCGCCCGTACCACGCGCCCGTCCATAGCCGACTGTCCCAGCCGCGCTTCCGGCTCGGCCGCTGGACGAAATGGTCTACGCGCATCGCCTGCGCGCAGCACGTGTTGACCAGAGCCCAAGCTAGTGATGGGCGTGACTCCCACAATACATAGTGATGACTGGTTAAGAGCGGTCGCATGCAGAGGAAAACGAGGCGCGGAATAGAACGGGTGCGGTCTCTGTGACTGTTATTCATTGCAATGGCGCAGCCGGTGACTAGCCATGTTTAGCGTGAGCATCGACCCTGTTGCGGGAGCCGCGTGCACTCGCCGGTGCTCAGCACTGCGGTTCTTTCTGGCTGCGGAACACCGACCCGGCTTCCACGGCCATGAAGTCCGCCAACGTGCTGCCGCAGCAAGTACGCATCCCGCCGCCCGGGGGCATCGTCCACACTCCTCGGCGGCACCAGGCGCACGTTATCCAACCCTGCGATATCTTTTCCTGGTGAGACAGCCCCCAGAACCATCTCGCCAGGAACTGTTCTGCACGATTCGTATGCAAGGGACCCAGTGGACGGGACTGTTTCAGCAGCAGAGCTGCAGAAGGATGCAGTCAATGCTTCCTTATTCACTGATCTCTGCGCCGTGAAAGCTTCGACGGCCGCATACTCTGCTGACGTGATCCCTGCTGGCTCATCGGGCGTCTCATCCGACTGCATCGCTAAGCTCATGCGTACTATCACGCACTTCTCACACCGACTCCAGAGCTTGACGTCCCTGAGCTCCGGGTTTACCGCTCCACTACCACGAGTGATTGGGAACTACCGGAGTTCCGCGAATTTGAGGACGATGCCGATGTCTGGTTGGAAACACTCAACGCGCTTGGCTCTAGACACGGCTGGATGGACCAGGAAAAATGGCTGGTGGCCACGGACCACCTTCGATGTGCTGCCAAGGAACGGGACGGGCACGAAAGCATGAGTCTGGTCGGAGTAGAGCAGCATGTTCATTGCTGCTTTCGGCCGCCTTCCGCACGCGGGTAGCCACCATCCTACTACGTACGAGACTCGGGAGGGACATCAAGCCATCGGCGCAGCTGTACCCTCCACCGACATGCCTTTTCGCGCAGACGGAGCTCCTGAGGGGCACCGCCACGATGCTGCAACTGTGCTCTGAAGCCCTTCGACAAAAGGGCCTCAGACTGTCCTGCTGCAGCAGCCAACCACAGACGTTGTGCTCCGCTGCAGGTCTCTGACTCCAACGCCAGAACATCGTTGCTGGAGACCGATAGTATACTTATACGCAGAAGCTTGACATTCTGCAGCCATGCGTGCCACCTAGTGGGCATACAGACTCACAGTCACCTGTCGCACTGGACTCACGCCACGAATCATCAATGTCATGCAACTGATACCGACCAGGCTGACGCGATGCAACTCCATGAACAAGACATGCCCGGGGTTATCAGTATGAATATGTCTCCTGAGCAGTTGGAGTTGGATCGGCCAACTTCACGACATTCATTCAACGACGACAGCACGGTCGAGTCCATCGAGTTTAACGTTCCCAAAGACACGTTCGTGTGGCAGAAGTCTCCGGCCATTGGCATAGTTCTTGAACAAAAAGTGTCCGCTACACATCGGATGTCCTTAAGTGCCACCGAAACGAGCTGCACGGGGAGCCCGCCATCGAAAATGCTAGTGAAGCGCGCTGCGCCGCCCACCAGCCCGGATTCTCGTCCCTCTGCCCTGGACGGCAATGAGACGATTGCAAAACACCACGACTCTTTTCTCGGTTTGTCATCGGTAATGGAAGAGGAGCATGCGGGCAAAACTGAGATACAGGCTGCATAGTCGACAGCGCCTGCCAGCAACTCACGACAAGTCAATTGTGGCGCCTCACGACCAGTCGCGTCATGGCCAGTGGCGGCCACCGGAGATGTCTTCATCTTCGCAAGTTAAGTCACCTCAGTACCGAGTCGTTGACCGCTACGTTACAGTGTCGCCCACCGGAGTCATCGCTTGCCAATCTTCGAGAAAAGTTCCAGCGGGATCAAGACCGGCCGCCACGGAATAGTCAGTGCCGTACACCGGGGGCCTTGCCAGCTTCTAACCGCGCTCGCAGTCATGGCCGAGTGTGATGATTAGTTAAGAGCGGCAACAGAGCTCAGGCGCTTGCGCTCGGCGAGCGCGGACAGAGGAAGACGAGGCGCGGAATTACTGATTGCACACACACACACACACACACACACACACACACACACACACACACACACACACACACACATATATATATATATATATATATATATATATATATATATATATATATATATATACGTCAGTCAGTTAGCTTTTATATATATATATATAGCTAACTGACTGCGTCTCTTATTGTTTTGGAGGGTTTAACATCCCAAAACCAGCTCTGATTATGAGAGACGCCGTAGTGGAGGGCTCCGGAAATTTCGACCACCTGGGGTTCTTTAACGTGCACTGACATCGCACAGCACACGGGCCTCAACATTTCGCCTCCATCGAAATGCAGCCGCCACAGCCGGGATTCGATCCCGCGACCCTCGGATCAGCAGCCGAGTACCGTTTTTTTTTCTTTATGACTAGCCCACCGTGGCGGGGCAACTCCGTCTCATAAGTAAGCACGACAATCTGGCTGCCCTTACGAAAATTTTTAATGCGTTTTTTAGAAAGCCTTTTGAACTTGCTCGATAGAATCCTATGGTGTTTATTTTAACGCCCTATGGAATTTTTCTATGCATTTCCAAAAGTTATTTGGTCACCGCATTCTTATAGAAACTTTATAGATGTTTACCTATAGAACATGTCTATCGAGTTCCTTTTAAGATCGTACAGACATAATTCAATAGAGAATTTATGCCGAGTTCTTTTTGAGACTAAAGACAACTTTCTATAGAGATTTTCTATGGAGTTTCTTTAGGATGGTAATAGAAACCTTTCGCAATAATTTATCGAAAAAAAAGAGCCTTTTAATGTCACTTGCTCGCCACGTTGGGGGATGTCTTCTCGAGAGGATACTGTACTCAACAGAAGGCGAGGTCGGGCGCTCGGCTTTCCTTAAGAAGGACCGATGGTCCTGGGTGCGGCAGTGGGATTCGAACTTAGTACCTCTCGCACTGGACGCCGATATTCTACCACTGCGCCACCGCTGCTTTTTTTGTTTTCTTTATTGCCAGTTTCAGTATATACAGTTCAAAAATACATAACAAGCACAACAAAAATATAGAAATTAAAATCGTTCTCTGGCCTTAGAGAACGTAGAGTTAAAAAAAGCGCATTGACAACAGCATTTCAACGTCAGGTAACCATTCAGGCACTGGTGGGTGCGACTTTTGCTCTAGGACATATCTCTGAATACTCTCCTTAAAGTAGTGACGTGCCGCTCTGGCATCTATATCCGCATTTCTCACTGCCATTCGACATCTCCACACACTGTGCAGTACCAGGAGCATAATTAAAGGGGTCCTGAACCACCGCTCGGGCTTGGTTTTGAAAACGGCTGGGCGTATATTGAATGCCTCTCAGAAATTCACAGCCGAAAGAATTTTTCAAAACGGTTTGTTAGGAGCGAGGATATTGCGACCGGAAAACTTCCCTTTCCAGTCCTGTTTCAACTCTGCGGAATAGAGGGTACAGAGCTCCTTAGGGCGGCGTCGAAGGAGGTGCCCCGCCCACCGCTTTACGTCACCAGACTTCAGCGACGTGTCAGTGGCTGACGAAAAGCGCGCGACTACCGGGGGCTGTTTAGGGGCTGTTTCTTCGCAGCGCGCTTGTGGCCGCCTGCTCGCTTCGCGCCTGGGCTCGGTCGCGTGCCCTCGCGATCACCGCATTCTTTTTTTTTTTTCGATCCTCCGAAGCTTTGTTTTCGTTCATCACATACTTTTAGGCTCGCAGGTGTGAGCGTTTACTTTGTCAGTGCGCTGCGTGTCGTCGATATTGCGCATAACGCGGCGTCAGGACAAACAGCGCAACTGCCAACGCTGCTCCACCTTGTCCTGCATAACCCCAAGTTAGCTAATTGTTGATTAGTGATTGTAGACGGGATAATCATGCTGCCGGGCTCGAACGTGACTACTATGACTCGGAAGGAAGACCTTCACAACTCGGACCCTTGCCGACAGGTTAATGTGGAATAAGGTGCGTTGACATGCGGTAAGATGGATGGATTAATTTAATGTGTGAATACACTAGTTCAACTTTAACAGTGAAGCTGTTTAAGCTATTGGTGAAACTGGCAAATCTGCCGAAAACTCCGCTAAGTTATGTAATGCTAGCATAACACTACCACGCTGTACTAAAGACAAAGCTCCGTAGGACGAGTTAGGTAAGGCTAGGTCTCATTCAATGGAGCCTAATTAAGATTCCTAGGACTAGTTAGAAACAACTTAATGACCCCTTCCCTTTCGTTAGGACTAGTTAGGTAAGGCTAAGTCTTATTCAAGAGAGCCTAATTAGGAATAATTAATTGAGGCCTAGTTCAGACAGGACTAATCCAACTAAGCCAAACCAAGCCAAACTGAACTAATTCAACCTGAATTGAGCTATGACAAGTAAGTCACACCTAATTAAGCGGACACTAATGATTTATAATTAATTAAGCCACGATACTAATAAACCATGTCTAATTAAGGTAAATCTAATTATGCGAAGCCTAATCTAGCCGATATGAACAAATCTAGTGTAAGCAAGCTTGTAATTAGATCTTGTTTAATTAATTGGTACTAATTAAATCACGCATAGCTAGGTTATTACTAGTTAAGTCAAACCTAAGCTAGCACTTATTAATCAAAGGTAAATTATGCTAAGACTTCAAGGTCAAGCCTCATTAAGTTGAGACTAAACATTTCAGGACTAATTAGCCTAACACTGATTAAATCAGGCCTATTTCAGGTAGTACTCATCAAGCGATATCTAATTAAGATAATATGTCAAAGAACAGCGTAACTAGGCCTGTACTAATTGGGCCATGTATAATTAATATATGACTAATTACCGCAAGCATAATTATATCATGAGTAATGAATACCAGCGTATTAAACAATGTATCATTAGGTATAAGTTAATTAGACCGAGTCTAATAAGTGTAACACTAATTAGGTCCTGGCTAATTAAGTTATGACTAAGTCAAGTCTCAATAAGCTCAGATTATTAAGTTACGCCAAATTAAGCCAAACATTACAGATGTAATGATTTCATTCGAAACTAATTTACCTTAGTCAACCCTAATCTGCTGTCATCCTTAATTCACCCTAATCTAAGTCTAGCGTAATCCGCTCTATAATATGCCATAGTCCACCTTAATGCACCTCCGTCTGTCTTAATCCACCCTAATACACCTTAATGAGCTCTAATCCACTCAAGTACACCGTAATCAGACCTCGTCCTTTCATCTACCTTGTAGAAGAAATATTTTGGGTTCGACTCCAGCCATGTTATCGAGTACGAGTACTAGAAGGTGGCGCATTGGAGTACCATAGGGAATAAACCCATCTACAATCACTGATGAATTAAAGTTTGGGATTAATTTGTGATGTATTACGGGCTGCAGGCATGAATTTGTTGGCTTCTTGGAAAACTATATTTATGGTGACTTTTGCACCGCACCGTTCGCGTCCACGCCGAGGTAGTTTACGGACGCCTTCCAATGGCATCTATGAGGCTTGCGCATTAACAAATATATTTTTACATATTTCCAGCAACTATTTTGCCTATAGAGGTGCTCACAACGCAAGGAAAAGCGAGCGCACGGCACGCACGGCACGCACGCGCTTACTGTTTTAAAAAAGGCGCGCTGCGAAGGGCCCGCACACAGCCGAGGCGGGCGTGTCTGCCATCGGCCAATAGCAGCGACGCTCCTTGTAAATGCTCTATGACGAAATAGAGCATATTCAAAGAGCGTGAGGAGAAGCCGCTTTTTGAGTTGAGGGCTCCTGAAGAAGTGGAAGTTTTGTGCTCCGCTTGTGAACGCCACGCTGCGCGGATGACTACCGCATTTGGCTGAGATGTTCGTTGCAGTGTAGGCAAGCCGTAGAATATGTTTTTTAGGGGCGAAGCTCCTTAGGGCGTGGGTCTGTACATCCCATGGTGTTCGTTGTTGGTGATGTACGTAGCCACGTCTACTTGCGTGGGTCTGTACATCCCATGGTGTTCGTTGTTGGTGATGTACGTAGCCACGTCTACTTTTATGAAAAAAAAATTCCGGAAGTTGTGTCCTCTGCCTGGATTCGAACCCAGGCTCTCGGCGTGGCAGTCGAGCGTTCTACCACTGAGCTACGCCTGTGGTTGAAAAATTATCGCTAAAAGACCTAAACAGGTATAATGTCTCCCGCGGAATCGCATTAACAAACTTAATGTTACGTTGAAAAATAGTAATACACCGCTACACGACGCGAAAATGGATTGTATAACGAGGTCGAGGCATCATTTGAAAGAACACAGAGCTGCGTGCTTTGTAGCTTTGAACCCATTACGGAGGCACTGGTAATTATGGCGTAGTGGGTACTTCCCTACTTGGCAAAATGATAAGTTATGGCGCAGGAGATACCTACCACTTCTACTTGCACTAGTTTCCTCAAGCGTTTAAAGTGGCCTCTAAGAAAGTAGCTCCTCCTGCTTACGCTGTCACTGTCCTGCAGTTCCGCGCAGGCCCGGCTCTAGCACAGCATATCCCCCTTAAACGCGAGATCCCAGCGTACGAATACAGTGTTTCTCACGCCTTTACATGATGATCGACTGGGCGATTTACGCGAAAGATTCACGGTTTACCGATGATTCCCTCCGGAGCTTCGCCCACTCATCATCATTCACCCCGTGGATGTGCTGTGATTTTTTTCACCAAGCGCGGAGGGTGGTTCAGGACCCCTTTAAGTCGTATGGTACTCCACTTTCGCTTTTATATCCAGAAACCGGATACCATGAGGGTGCAGGGGGAAGTCTTTCTTAAGTGTCCTCTGCAGGATGTCCCACAGGAATACCGCATCCCAACATTCTAGAAACACATGTTCGATTGTTTCGTCCCGTTTACAGATTTCGCATTGTACTCCCCAGGGTACAAAAAGTCCTTTTTTTGCCATCCATGTCTTTACTGTCAGCGTACCGGTGTGCAAACGAAAGAAAAAGGTTTTAACCCCAGGAGGCACCGGCATTCTTTTAACACGCTTAAGAACATCTTTCCCACCACCTGTATTGTACAAAGTCCTATATAGCGGCACAGGCAACACTATATCACACAGATCTCTGTATAACTTCTTTCGACTCACGTCACATAAGTACGTCAGTGAGAATCGAACACACAAAAAGGTGGCGCATTGGAGTACCATAGGGAATAAACCCATCTACAATCACTGATGAATTAAAGTTTGGGATTAATTTGTGATGTATTACGGGCTGCAGGCATGAATTTGTTGGCTTCTTGGAAAACTATATTTATGGTGACTTTTGCACCGCACCGTTCGCGTCCACGCCGAGGTAGTTTACGGACGCCTTCCAATGGCATCTATGAGGCTTGCGCATTAACAAATATATTTTTACATATTTCCAGCAACTATTTTGCCTATAGAGGTGCTCACAACGCAAGGAAAGCGAGCGCACGGCACGCACGGCACGCACGCGCTTACTGTTTTTAAAAAGGCGCGCTGCGAAGGGCCCGCACACAGCCGAGGCGGGCGTGTCTGCCATCGGCCAATAGCAGCGGACGCCTCCTTGTAAATGCTCTATGACGAAATAGAGCATATTCAAAGCGCGTGAGGAGAAGCCGCTTTTGAGTGAGGGCTCCTGAAGAAGTGGAAGTTGTGCTCCGATTGTGAACGCCACGCTGCGCGGATGACCTACCGCATTTGGCTGAGATGTTCGTTGCAGTGTAGGCAAGCCGTAGAATAGTTTTTTAGGGCGAAGCTCCTTAGGGCGTGGGTCTGTACATCCCATGGTGTTCGTTGTGTGATGTACGTAGCACTGTCTACTTTATGAAAAAAAATTCCGAAAGTTGTGTCCTCTGCCTGGATTCGAACCCAGGCTCTCGGCGTGGCAGTCGAGCGTTCTACCACTGAGCTACGCCTGTGGTTGAAAAATTATCGCTAAAAGACCTAAACAGGTATAATGTCTCCCGCGGAATCGCATTAACAAACTTAATGTTACGTTGAAAAATAGTAATACACCGCTACACGACGCGAAAATGGATTGTATAACGAGGTCGAGGCATCATTTGAAAGAACACAGAGCTGCGTGCTTTGTAGCTTTGAACCCATTACGGAGGCACTGGTAATTATGGCGTAGTGGGTACTTCCCTACTTGGCAAAATGATAAGTTATGGCGCAGGAGATACCTACCACTTCTACTTGCACTAGTTTCCTCAAGCGTTTAAAGTGGCCTCTAAGAAAGTAGCTCCTCCTGCTTACGCTGTCACTGTCCTGCAGTTCCGCGCAGGCCCGGCTCTAGCACAGCATATCCCCCTTAAACGCGAGATCCCAGCGTACGAATACAGTGTTTCTCACGCCTTTACATGATGATCGACTGGGCGATTTACGCGAAAGATTCACGGTTTACCGATGATTCCCTCCGGAGCTTCGCCCACTCATCATCATTCACCCCGTGGATGTGCTGTGATTTTTTTCACCAAGCGCGGAGGGTGGTTCAGGACCCCTTTAAGTCGTATGGTACTCCACTTTCGCTTTTTATATCCAGAAACCGGATACCATGAGGGTGCAGGGGGAAGTCTTTCTTAAGTGTCCTCTGCAGGATGTCCCACAGGAATACCGCATCCCAACATTCTAGAAACACATGTTCGATTGTTTCGTCCCGTTTACAGATTTCGCATTGTACTCCCCAGGGTACAAAAAGTCCTTTTTTTGCCATCCATGTCTTTACTGTCAGCGTACCGGTGTGCAAACGAAAGAAAAAGGTTTTAACCCCAGGAGGCACCGGCATTCTTTTAACACGCTTAAGAACATCTTTCCCACCACCTGTATTGTACAAAGTCCTATATAGCGGCACAGGCAACACTATATCACACAGATCTCTGTATAACTTCTTTCGACTCACGTCACATAAGTACGTCAGTGAGAATCGAACACACAAAAAACGGGCGGCCATAACAACTTCTTTCAGGAAACCTCTAATACTTCCATGCACATGACTGCTGGATATAACGAGTTCCGGTAGGGCTTGACTTAGCCGCAGCTGGCACACTGTGCGGAGGAAGGGATCTTGTACATCTCTTAGGAACATAAAACGATTAACTACTTGGCGCAAAAACAAATGGCCTAATCCCAGACCCCCAGCACTGGTTCTCTTAAACAAGTTTGTTCTACTAGTCCTCTCCCAAGTGGAACCCCAAATGAACACTGCAAATATGCGATGAAGCCTCTGAACATTCATTCTTGAACAGTGAATCACCTGCATTACATACCGTAATTTACTTATGAAGAAAAGGTTGCACACTGTTGCTTTTGCGAAGATAGACAAATTCCATCCATTCCAATTATTGGCCTTCTCACGGAGGTTATCAATTTCTTTGTGGCAGTGTGGATCACCGTCCTTATAACTGCCCAGAGGCACACCTAAGTACTTAATGGGAGTATTGACAAAGCTTATATTGGCGAGGTTGACGGGGGTACACGGCCAGTCACCATGCCAGAATCTGAGACACTTTCCCCAATTCACAGAACTTCCGCTTGCGGCACAATAACTTTTCACCGTTGTAACCACTTGTACAATGATGTCATAGTCTGTACAAAAGGCTGCAATGTCATCAGCATACGCGAGCAAACGCACTTCTGCCTGTTGTAGTTTAAATCCGCGTACGTGTTCACATTTTATTACACTCAGACAGAAAGGTTCCACATACAAACAAAAAAGTAACGCCGAAAGAGGGCACCCTTGACGCAATGAGCGTTGCACGGGTATGCGCTCACCAATCACCCTGTTCACTATTAAATGCGTATTACAAGTTCTATACGCCATAGCTACACCTTCAGTTATTACACGGCCCACATTAACATGGTCTAATACACATAAGAGGACGTCGTGGGGAACTCTGTCAAAAGCCTTCTCAAAATCTATTTGTAGCATGGCTACACCAGCTCCCGTCGCATCACAGCATTCGAGAATAGAACGAGCGACATGTGTGTTCGTATTGGTAGTGCGGCCTTTAATCCCGCACGTCTGATGCGGCCCTACAATTTCCGTAATTACCCCTTGTAGTCGTTGAGCCAGCACTTTCATGAAGATTTTATAGTCACTATTCGTTAAATTAATGGGTCGATAAGCAGCAACATTACGCAGTTTCACAGGATCGTCAGTTTTCGGAATAAGTATAGTGTGTGCCGTAGCAAATGACGGGGGAAGTGACTGTACTTCGTAAGCTTCGTTGTAAATCATCGTCAGAACTGGCGACAGAGTGCTCCTAAAAGCTTTGTAAAAGGACGCGCCAAGGCCATCAGGGCCTGGTGACTTTCCGGAAGTCATGCTCTTTATCGCACAGTTCACCTCATCAACGGTGTTAGGCTGCTCCAAAGCTTCTCTTGCCTCATTATCCAGTTGCGTCATCAGAGAGACGAACTGGGTCTTAAAATTGTCTATATCAACTACGTTTTTGGCAAACAACACCCTATAGTACTCTGAAAACGTTTTTATAATTTCTTCGGTTCTTTTAATAATGATGCCATCGCATTCTAATTCTTCTACACGTTTCTTTTGCGCATGCCACTTTTCTGCACCCAACGCTCGTTTCGTCGGTGTTTCCCCGCTTATCAGCCTCTCAGCTCTCGAGGTGCGCTGCGCCACCGCTGCGTTTGCTTTTCTCCGCGCAAATTTTAGTCACATGCTAGTCGAAGTCAAGGTTACGAAATTAGCATATGGGAAGGAAATGTAGTGCGAAGGGAAGGTAACCAATGGTCATTAAGGGCGACAGGTTGTATTCCAAGGGAAGGAAAGCGTGGCGGGAGGCGGCAGGACGCTAGCTGGTTGGATTAGATTAAAATGTTTGTGACGACAACATGGCCGCAGTTACGACATGGCCATGTTAATTGGAGAAAAATATGGAAGAGATTTTAGGGGCGAAGCTCCTCTTAGTCTAACCTTGTCCTGCGTCAGGCGTCAGGCGTAACCGGCAGTATCTCCCGGGAGGCACGCGCTCGCCCTCGGCGCGTGCCTCTCTCTCTCTCTCCCGGCGCGTGCCTCTCTCTCTTCCATCTGCTGTCTTGTGAGAGAGAGAGAGCGAAAGGCGCGCGTTGATGGAAACGCTCTTTCTTAGATGAACGCTCTACCAGCTCGCAAAGAAGGAGAACGCGCCCTCACCCGCGAGAGACAATGTTGGCGCAGGCAGCGTCTCCTAGCGAGTTTCTTGATTGAGAAATACCGACTGCTCGCGTTGGAGAACCGTTCACCGGCCACCCATATATATATATATATATATATATATATATATATATATATATATATATATATATATATATATATATATATATGCACTGGATCTTGACTTGCAATGACGTGCCGGTGGGAGATTGCACTTGTGCATAGTTCAACCATAAGGATTCGTATCGTGCGCGTTAACTAATTTAATCCGGAACTCGGCACGATCTATGATGAACCTCCCGAGCTTCGCCCACTCATCATCATTCACTCCGTGGATATGCTGTAATTTTTTTGCTCTGCAGTGGGCGTAAATAGGTCCCTGATGAAACATTTTTTCATAAGAGTGTTACGTGTATTAATACACCGTCTATAGATCCCTTATAGAGGACATATAGAAATGCAATCTATAGACAGGTATCGTTAAGAGTTCTAAAGGTACTCTATAAAGGTTACTTTATAGAATTTAGTAGATACATCCCTTATAGAGCGCGTGTTGGTGAACCAGTCTATAGAAAGAAAGCATTAAATGTTTTAAAGACGCTCTATAAAAGTTACTTTATAGGGTTCAGTACATATGAGGTCAATAAGCTCCCTATTGTGTGTGAAATGACGTGTTTCTATAGACAGGTATTTTTAGACTTTCTATGGAAAACGTTCTATAGATGGCGAGTTCCTATTGAGTTTCTTTAGACTCTATAGGAAATCATTAGGAGTTTTAAAGAACTCTAAATCCATTTTCGTAAGGGTGTATTAGAAACGGGCAAGCTCAAAGTCACACCAATGTCAACGTCTTCTTCTACGCGCTGGCATCTGTTGTCAGTGTGCTTCAGTACAATCACTCCCCGCGCGGAAAGGAGCCAACCTGGCGACTCAGACGTTACGTCAGGAGGTTCGCACAGTTTTAGCCGTGCTACGTGAACTATTTCACGCCCTCTGCAACAGTCATAAGAGCGTTTGAGTGGCGATCGATCACATAATTCACCGCAGTTTGTTGCACGATGCGGTGGGGGCCATGGTAATGCGATAGTATATAGCTTCGTAGAAAGACCGGGAGTAGGGGTGGTACCCACAGCCAGACCAATGGTCCAGGGTACATACTCAGCAGCGGATGCGGAGGCATCATAACGCGATTTTTGGTGCCCCTGATCTCGCGCTGTAGATGAGCGAGCGAGTTGGCGACACTCTTCAGTATAAGCAGCCGCTTGATGATTTGTATAGGGTTTAACGTCCCAAAAACAGCTGTGATTATGATAGACGCCGTAGTGGAGGTCTCTGGAAATTTCGACCACCTGGGGTTCTTACACGCGCACTGAAATCGCACAGCACACGGGCTTCAACATTTCGCCTCCATCGAAATGCAGCCGCTGCGGCCGGGATTCGAACCCGCGACCTTCGGATCAGCAGCCAAGTGTCATAACCACTAGACCACTGTGGCGGGGCAAGCAGCCGCTTCGGACGCAGGCGTTGCTTCGGAGACATAGAGTTAATATACTGAGTATTTAACGTCATGATGAAGCCGCCACTAGAACAACATAAACACAATGGTGGAAAACATAGGAACAGGACACGCGGCCAGACCACGTGTCCTGTTCCTGTGTTTTCTACCATTGTGTTGATGTTGTTCTAGTGGCGGCTTCATCATGACGTTAAGTAAATACCAACTAGGCCAGCAAGCTGTGTTGTTAATACTGAGTATTAACTCTATGTTCGGAGACGTCTGGCTTGTAGGGCAGAATGATATCCATGGAGCAGTATGCGGGCACGCATGTGGCAAGCATGTCACCTTGGATACAATTAAAACTTTCCGTCATTCCGTTTGTTTGAGGATGGTACGTCAGGTTGTGCGATGGACAGCGCTATATTCGTTGAGCAGTGTCTCGACTTCGTCGGAAAGACGCGGCCATGGTCACTGATTAATTCACGTGGTGCGCCGTGGCGGAGGATGGGATGACGAAGGATGGAGCTGGCGACGTCCTTAGCGGTGGCAGCTAGCAACGCAGACGTTTCCGCCTACCGCGTGACAGTGATCCACCGGTTGCCTTCAGGTGCGTGGGGCGTGCCAGGTATTGGGCAAGGAGGAGCAGCGGTGCTGTGAGAAGGTGTCTTGTGGCGTTTGCGCGCAGAACATGACCGAACGTAGTGGTGAGCGTATCAGTACATGCCATGCCAGTAACCGCAGGTGAAGACGGGAATATGTTTTAAAACGCCAGCGGGGCTGCATTGAGGGTAATGGTGAAATTTGGCACATACATCCAAGCGCAGATGACGGGGAATTACAAGCAGTCACCTGCGGCCATCGGTTAGGTAGCTTCGTCTGTATAATATACCTTCACGTACGACGAAGTGTTGCGCTTGACGTCGAAGAAAGCGTGGCAAGAACTCAGGCGAACGGTCCGAGAGAACTTCAAACAGGGACACGATCCAGGGATCTTAAAAATAAAACATGGCGGCGGCCATCGAAGCGAATGCCAGTCGCCTTGAATATGTCTAGTCCTCGTCGTGCGTTGAATTGAGCTGCTAGTCCGGCATATCGGTGATGCTCAGAGATGGCATATGGCAGGTGGTAATTGGTGAGCAAACACGGTGAGGAGCCAATGGCGAACGTGATAGGGCATCATCGTCTGGCGAATTCTTGAAGGCGTAAAGCCCAGCGAGTGAAGTGGCCAGTAGGGTCTTTCAGAGATCAGAACCAGTATAAGGCATGATGATCGGAAACAGCGCCAAACTGCGTCCGTAAAGGTATGTGCGGAATTTTCCGATAGCCCAAATAATTGCCAAGCATTCGTTTTCCGTTACGGAATAGTTGTACTCCGTCTTTGTTAGGGTACGACTGGCATAGGCGACAACATATTCGTCACTGCCGTCTTTGCGTTGAGCGAGAATGGCGCCAAGACCCACACCGCTAGCATCCGTGTGGGCATAAATAGGCGCAGTGGGATCGAAGTGGCGCAGTACCGGAGAGGACGTAAGGAGCCAGCGGAAAGTCATAAATGACCCATTGCAGAGTTCCAAGAAGATAGTGCAGCGCTGCCGACAAAAGGTCGAATCAGGGGACCGTAACTGAGGCGAAATCGCGGATGAAGCGGCGAAAATAGGAGCAGAGACCGATGAAGCTACGCAGCTCTTTGAGAGTAGTGGGCTTGGGGTACTCTGCAAACACGCGTAGTTTCGCAGGATCTGGTAGAATGCTTTCGTTGGAAGATATTCTGCCAGATCGGGCGACCTTTGGGGCCGTTGTTTTCCCTGGTGTTCATTAATGATATCGTACTTGACTCGCCTGTAAAAATAAGGCTTTTCGCGGACGATTGTATTTTATACCAAGAAATTCATAACCCTAGCGATCAAGGATCGTTAAACACTGCAGTAGCCACACTTAAAGCATGGTTTGTGAAATGGCAGGTGTACGTCAATTAAATACAAAAACAAAAAGAAACAGCAGCAATGAAAGCTACAAAAAAGAGAAGCCGCTTCTGTTTACCTATCACATTGACGGTCGTGCTTTGTCTGAGGTTGCTAAACTTAAATATTTGGGGATTATATTGACATGAGACCTTAAGCGGAATGAACAAGTGGAATATGTAGAAAAAAGGGCATTGAAAAAGCTTGGTTACCCGAGAAAGAGGCTTGCAAATGCAACAACGGACATAAAAATTCTCGCGTATAAAACCTTTATTAGACGGACATAATATGCACCTGTAGTGGGGGATACCTATATTATTTCCAACATTAGAAAAGTATAGAAATGGTCCAAATGAAGTCTTCGATTCGTGTCTAACCGTTACAACTGGACACGCCACCTTCACTCCTTTTAGTGAAAGCGGAACTCGAGATAACTGCAAAAAGAACGGAGAGGTGAAAACTTCCTTTACTTAATTTTTCACGAAAAAATTGGGATCAGTAAATCAATGCATATTAAACAAAAATGTTAATGTACCGTGCGCTCATGTCATTCAAAGAATGTTCTGGATTACGTGAACCGCACCGATACGTTGTGGAGATGGGTTTGCCCCCACGGCTTACCCTGCGAGCGTGGTCCGAGACGCGACACTCCTCCACCGGGTTCGATGATTCGCCGGCACGGCGCAGAGAAGGCACCAGCAAGGCTCGTCAACGAACGAGGGCTTTATTGACCTACGATGCAACACGGTGCGACAGTCACGGCTTGCGGGAAAAGGGGCTCACCGCAGTGCCGATCGAGTACGCGAGCCCGCTTACGGCTAACCAAAGGTGCCCGTGGGCAAGGGTCCGCCAAGCGCACGAACGAGATGCAGCGTGCCAGAGGCTTTGCTTAACCACCTTGTCGCGCGTCTCGTGAGCATCATCTGGCGCAAGCAGGCGCGCGCGCGCGGGGCGCGAAGCGCGTGAAAGCTCACGTGAAGAGGGGCCGCCGCCGGGGGCCAATCAGGGCTCGTCCCGATGACGTTAGCTAGCGTGACGGCACAGAGCCAGGGGTAAGAGCACCTGAGAGAATGCTGCACAGGAATGGCGGACCGGCGCGCTAAGAGAGCGCTAACCTTGAATCATACGCCGTTTCCTGGCGGCTCCTGACATCCGAGATGGCACAGGGCATACGCCACAGGCTAGCTTGTGGGACGAGGCGCAAAGGGGCGCCGTCTCGTTTCCCACATTCCCTCCTCCTAAAGACCGAGGCCGGCCTGCAAGGGAGGCTGACCGAGGGCACGTGGCAAGGTTGACAAAGCCACAAAGGGGCTAAGCAACAGGGCAATGTCCGAGATGGTAGCGTCGTCTTCACCCGGGCCAGGTCTCGGAAAGCGATGTCTCACAGCAAGGAGAAGCGAAGTGGTCGCAGTCCTTGACGCGAGTTTATGTCTTGCCTTTGTCACACAAGGTCGCACACACCAGTGAGAGTTCACAGCCGCCGAGGTCAGCAGTCACGGAGCAAAGGGGGGCGGGCTGCACAGTTGGTGCTGCCAGCCTGCTTGAAGTTCATCGGACAAGAGAAGTAGGCTGCCAGGAACGTGCAAGGCGTGGCTGCGATTTGCGTGCAGCAGCCACCGAGGTTGCTGTGTTGTGCACTGACAGGAATGGCCGGCCGAAACAGCTGACAGCCGGGAACGGGGGCCGGAGCGACCACGCTCGGGCCGCGGGCCAGAGCTTGAGTGGAATGACCAGCCGCCGAGAGCGACTGCCCAAGTTGCAAGGCAGGCCAGGCTGGCTGGTGGTGTTTACAGGGCTGGAGGCAGGAGCCAAGCCGCCGCATAGATGACCCGGAACAGCAGGCTGCAGGAACCGTCATAGGCTGATGACAAGGTGGCGCAAGGCGCACGAGGAAGACTAGGCGACACAGGAGAGGATCGGAATGCCCCCGGCATAGGCGGCTTGCCAAGAAGGGTACCTGCGCGGCTGTATTGCTAATAAAGCAAGCACATGCGAGATACAGGCACTGCGAGATACATCAGGGGGTATATTAGACCAGGAGATCCTTTCACCTCATCGAGATGTGTGCCTGCGCACAGCAGCTGCTTCTCTCCGTTTGCTATCAAGATAGGAAATAAGTTCGACTATCTGTTAGCGAGAGAGGAAGCTGCTTCCGCGCGGATCGTACGGAGGTACGTCCTGCTGCCTGGTTATAGACGCCGTCTAGGAGGGCGAGGACACTTTTTGCCCTTGAGCGGCGAGCAACACAGACTGCTAGGCGCCACTCCGTTTGCGTGGGGCTCCAACGGTGTTTATGCGAAGAAAGCTCGCACACTCATCGTTGCCTCTGCGCCGTAGTAAACGCTCCCGCCGGTGGGTAACCGGAGCCGCGCGAAGGGCATGTGAAGCCGAAGGCTCGACGCCGCTTCGGTGGCCGCGTATTCGCACCGTTCGTTTTTCTCTACCGCGTCGGCAGGAAATAGCGCAGCTGCCTCTTGCAGGAGAGAAATTCCACAGGAGTGTTATACTACGTTGGGTCTGCACGTGTGGGTAAATTGGGCTATGAAAGAGCCGCTTACCGCTTCTGTGCGTTCCCTGGCACCTCAGCTGCTTCTCTCCGTTTGCTATCAGAATAGGGAATGGAGTCCGGCTATCTGTAGCGGGAGAAAAAGCCGCTTAAAGGAGTACTGACACGATTTTGGGGCGGCGAAAAATATACATTTTTCGTTTCCTAGCCATGTGTTTTTAACGCCCTCCGCACACGGAAGCCAGGAAACACGTACAAAATATTTTAGTTTGGTTTTAAAGTTTTCGTCGCCCAGCACTGCAAGCCAGCCCCAGCGCAATGGACACTACGACGACGTATTAACACAGCCTCTTAAAAATCGCCGAAATCGCTGTCCGAGTCACTGGACGACCGTGAAATTGCCGTTGTTTGCGTGCCTCAGGTGTAATTGACCAAAGACGACAGAGTTGCAGCGACGCTATGAAGAATTTCTGTCCCTACGTGACTCAGACGTCGTCCGACTATGTTGATACGTCACTAGGAAACCACCCCCTCGAAATCGAAACCGAAAGTCAGCTTTTAAGGGAGCCGTAATAAAAATATATTCATTGCGTTGCGGGGCACCATGACACTGTTTTTGGGGTTCTCCACACCAGTGCTTTCATTTACAGCAACAATACGAGAATGTCAAAAATTCTTGTCAGTACTCCTTTAAGTGCGTTTCCGCAGGTCGTACCGGTGGCGTGGCCTGGGGCCAGCCGTCTCACGGTTCTCCTGCGGTTCGTTGACCGTCTCCCCCTCTCCCCAGTCGCTACTGCGGGCAACAAAGGGTTTGAGGTCGGAGACGTGAACTGGACCGCCGACTAATTTCCCTTGGGAGTCAGCCAGCTGGTATACCAAAGGTGACATTTTGGTCTTCACTCGGTATGGGCCCAACCATTTGGCCGACAGGGAGGCTGAGATGCCTTTGGCCGCGTTACTCAAGACGTGGTTGCGCCTGAAGACGACGTCGCCGACATCGTAATGCACGTCCCGATGCGACCGGTCGTATTGAGCCTTTTGTCCAGCATGCGCTTTTGCCAGGTTGGAACGGGCCAAGTCAAGGGCTACGTCCATCCGTGAGCGCAATTCCGCCACGTAGCCAGACAAGCCGGCTTTCGTGGCGCACGCCCCGCTGCCGGTCCGCAGGACGCGGTCCATTGGGTTTGGCAGCTCTCTACCGAAGTTGAGAAATGAGGGCGTGTACCCGGTTGAACGGTTCACCGTTGACCTCAAGGAGAAACCTATGTCGTTAAGACAGACGTCCCAATCTCTGTGTTGCTGGGCAAAGGCCATCAGCAAGGGCTTGAGGTTCCGGTTAATCCGTTCTGTCGGGTTGGCCTGTGGGTGATACGTGGTTGTTTTGCGGTGCTTTATGCCAAAGGTGGCACACGCATCCACGAACACCATGGCCGTGAAATAGGACGCATTGTCCGTGATCAACTCCGTGGGAAAGCCGAAGCGGGAGAAGACCTCGATCAATTTGTCCCAGTTTTCGCGTGCCGTTAACTCCCGAAGGGGATAAAGTTCGACCCATTTCGTAAAGTGATCCGTAACAGCCAGAAGATAAACGTGACCTCGACGGCTTCGGGGGAAAGGTCCCATAATGTCACAGGCCGTGAGTTTCCACGGTTCTTGGCTGTGGATCGGTTGCATTAGCCCGGAGGGTTTGCCTGCACGGGCTTTCACGCATTGGCACACGCGGCATGAGCGGGCATAGTGAAGAGCGTCACGCTTCGTGCCTGGCCAGGTGGCAGTGCGGCACAACTCTTGAAAAGTCTTAAGGCCACTCGCATGTCCGGCCAACCGCGAGTCGTGGAAATAGCTCAGAGCAGCTTTCCTTAGACTGCGAGGAACCA